>JBCNYG010000022.1:33416366-33428684 GCA_039654305.1 Porochilus rendahli | reverse complement strand
GGTGGAATCGTGATGATCTTGAGGGAACTTGGTGGATTTGTGATGATCTTGAGGGAACTTGGTGGAATCGTGATGATTTTGAGGGAACTTGGTGGATTTGTGATGATCTTGAGGGAACTTGGTGGAATCATGATGATCTTGAAGGAACTTGGTGGATTTGTGATGATCTTGAGGGAACGTGGTGGAATCGGGATGATCTTGAGGGAACGTGGTGGAATCGGGATGATCTTGTTGGATTCCTGATCATGAGGGAGCTTGGTGGATTTGTGATGATCTTGAGGGAACTTGGTGGAATCGGGATGATCTTGAGGGAACTTGGCACATCCGGGATGATCTTGAGGGAACTCAGTGGATTCGTGATGATCTTGTTGGATTCCTGATCATGAGGGAGCTTGGTGGATTTGTGATGATCTCAAGGGAACTTGGTGGATTCGTGATGATCTTGAAGGAGCTTGGAGCAATCATCATAGGCCCTGGGTTTGAGTCTCGGGCTAGGTCAGGGCATCTCTGTATGGAGTTTGCATGTCCTTCACATGCTTGCTTGGCGATTCCAAATCGCCCGTAGATGTGAGTGTGTGAATGGTTGTGTGTGTGTTGGTCCTGCAATGGACTGGCGAGCTGTTCAGAGTGACCTCACTTTCGCTCAGAGTCGGCTGAGATGGACTCCATCCTCCCAGTGACCTTAGTAGGCAAAAGCAGTTCAGGAAATGAGTGAAAGTGAGTATGACTGCCCTGAGAGTCCTGATCTGAAATAACGTGGACGTGTCCGGTGTGTTCAGCTGAAACTTTAAGGGCGTTAAGCTGCAGAGCGAGGCTGAGTTGACGAATCTGTAGCGTCTGTATTGTGGTCTTTGCGGTTTGTTCTGTAAGAAATGATCAGGATGTTCCGGAACCAGAGTAAATGATGCGAGATCATGTGGTTGAGTTTTGGATTTTGGCAGAACCATCAAACAACCACCAGACATCCTGATTCTGTCTGCCTCTGTCTAATACACACACACACACACACACACACACACGCACACACACACACACACGCACACAGCCGCATCCCGTTTACCCTCGACGCTGACCCTCCTGTTCTCTCTCTCACTTCTCTCAGCGTCTTCCTGCGGGTGTTTCTCTGGGTCTCTAGATACCGCGGTCTGAAGGCAAGAGCGTAAGTGCAAACAGGTGCTAGCCGGGTTCCTGTCCCTCACACATTCACAGCGCAGACTCCACACGTTTCAGTCATCAGTTACAAAGTGAGACTAGACATAAATATTTCAGAATTACTGAAGAAGTCACGGCGGAATCTTTTTTCTTTTGCTCCCATCAGCTGTCTGAATGACTAAATATATACTTGTCCACACATTGTCTGTACTGGTTTCGGGTTAGTTTGCTCTCTACACACATGGTCACAAACCCCGTTTAACCGAAACAGCATGCAGGAGGCCTTCATCCACGTCCCACGTGCGGTTAGTGTAGCAAAGGCTACTTTAATACTGACTTGCAGTGTTAGACAAACGATTCATTCACTTACCGAACCGTATAATCCTATTAGGGTCGTGGGGAGGCTGGAGCCTATCTCAGCCAACACAGGGCGAAGGCACCCTGAACAGCTCACCAGACCTTCACAGGGTCAGAACATACAACCGTTCGGACTCACACATACACGTCCATGTGCTGGTTGCGTGGGTTTCCTCCGGGAACTCTAGTTTCCCCCGACAGTCCAACAACATGCACAGTAGGCTGTTTTAAATTGCCCCTAGTTATGAGTGTAAGTGTGAATGTGAACGGTTGTATGAGGGATGGGTTGGCTAGCTGTTCAGGGTGTACCCCGTCCTCGCCCAGAGTCGGCCGGCGACCCTAATTGGGATTAAGCGGTTAGAAGAGGATCGAATGTATGCATGAATAAGAAGTACTGGTCAGTATAACTTTCGTCGCATCAACGGAATTTTTTTTCTTTTCTGTTCGAGCTCAAATAACGAAAGACTGGCTCGGGGAGCATGATCAACCTCCCTCGCACACTCTGGCACCCCAGAGTTCTGACCTTAACCCCAGTGAACGTGTTCCGGATGTGCTGGAGAGGATCAGAGCCCAGAACTCAGTACTGTTGAGTCTACTGGGATATAAACGGTAAACATTCATTCATTTCCTGAAGCGCTTAATCCTGGGTCACGGGGAGGCTTGCGCCCATCTCGGCCGACTCTGGGCGAGGGCAGAGTACACCCTGGACAGCTCGCCAGGCCGTCGCAGTAAACGGTGAACTCTCACCTTTTCATGGCTGGGGATGAAACAGCTTCATGCGACTGTTCTCCAG
Organism: Porochilus rendahli; assembly: GCA_039654305.1. NCBI lineage: Eukaryota > Metazoa > Chordata > Actinopteri > Siluriformes > Plotosidae > Porochilus > Porochilus rendahli. The sequence continues at coordinate 33,426,382 of JBCNYG010000022.1, read as the reverse complement.
TTACAGAGCAGCCTTGGCAGAAAAAGCGAAAGAGTCCATTGATATTAATCCACCCTCGGCTTTGATATTCGGCAGTACTTAACCGTTTAGCACCTTAAAAACAGCCCGATTGTCGAACGCAATCCCCGTCCAAACGCACGAAGTGAAATCCCACACATTCTTTTAATTATCCGTACACCGATCCGGGCGGACCGTGAAGCCGCTCAGTCGTAAATGAGCTGTAATTGATTTTTTTTTCTCTTAATGTCGGATAAAAACCCTGGAAGCATTTACGCTTTCATTTCATTAACATCTGCATGAAGTTACTCGGACAATCAGTGTGATGTAAGTTTGTAGGAGTCGAGCCTAACAGAATTTAAAGGAATGGCATCATTGAAGTCTTTTCATGGTCCTCAGAATGATTTACAGACTGTCGTCTTCGGCGATCGGCTCGCCCCGCCAGCCGGAAAACACACCGCAAACGGAGCAGAAAGCACGCTGCCAGCATCACATGATAAATAGCAGCGCGTTCAGGTCACATGGCATTTTTTAAATGAATTTTTAAGTCAGGATTTTAACCAGATGTCGCTTCGCCTTCATTTTCTGGGAGATATTAACGTAATGGCATTTAATGCCTGAAATCCTTCGTGTATTGACATTTAGTTGATGAGTCGGTTTTCTCTCGCGTGTTTAGAAGTAGGAAGAACGCTCTCAGCAAGATGGCCGAGTGGATGCCTGGGTATTTAATCCCTACACACGGGGTCAAGTGGAGAGGAAACGCATTCATTTTCCAAGATCTGCCCGTGTTCTTTCAAGGCATAATTAGGACAAAATAGTACAAACACAGGATAATTTTGGTCCTTGGTGGTCTTCTTGGACAGCGTGTGTGTGTGTGTGTGTGTGTGTGTGTGTGTGTGTGTGTGTGTCTGTGTGTCTGTGTGCGTGAGTGCATCGTAGATGTAAGTGTTATTCCACAAAACTGAGCCCTACATGAACCCATAACCTCTGCCATTTTGTTTGTCCGTACTCATGGTATATGATCTGATATCCTAGTAGTAGAGGAGCCAATCAGAGCACACAATTGCTAATATCCACTGTAGTGCAGCAGATAATTGCAAATACAGCAAGATATAACAAAAATACCGCTGGCAAGGCAAAAATCCAAGATGGGGATCCTTAAAGTTTTTCCTTTATGACCCGAAATGCATTGATTTCAGATATATAAGTTGGGTATTGCGGACATTTTGGTACCGAATGCGGTTGAGGCCAGGCTGGACATGTTTGCTGGAAAGCAGAGGCCTTATGAGTCAAACCCACCAACCAGAGCAGCTCTGCTCCAACACACCAGGCGTGCTCCCTACCAGGCTGGTTGTGTTTGGGCCCAGGCGACCCAGTATCAGCCAGAGGCAGAGGACCCTGCAGACTGGGGATGGCAGAAGGCCGGTGAGGAATGGTCCAATAGCCAAGGGTTTCCGACAACTCACCAAACGTGGCTGTAAATCTGGCTGTCGTGGCGGGTGCAAGTGCTACAGACTGGGTCTCACTTGTACAGCCCTGTGCAGTTGCAAATGTGGTCTTATTTTTGGAGGGAGTGATTGTTTTAAACTGTTTCAAATGTGTCATCAATACATAAGATCTTCTTTTACATTGGATATTTACAGTATGACACCGGATCACACTTGCAAGGCATTTTTTTGGGTGTAAATTTGCATGTTTTCTTGCAGACATCTCCAATGCCATTTTTAAAACAGGAGTCGGGTAGCCTTTCCGGTTACAGGAATGGGTATATGAAATTCACTGACTCATAAAAAAATTCATTTGGCATGTCATATCTCCACAACTATAACAGATACAGAAAAAAGTGCCCACAAACCCCACATTTATATCCACCTTCAATACGTTTGTGAAGCCGAAAGAAACTCAAAGCTGATAACTCATTTTTTTGTCGTCACACGTAGACCTTCAGAGGGGTGTACATACTATATCTCAAGAACTATAATAGCTACAGACATGCTTTTAGTATCAAAATGTCCACATATTTGATATATTTTAAACGTTATGGCTCATAAACCCATTTGTAAAAGCACATATATTCTGTATCTCAAGAACTATAATAGATACAGACATGCACTTGGTACCAAAATATGAAATCTACCGTAATATAAAATGTTTATGGGGTTTAAAACCAATACATTTCAAGTTCAAGCCATTGCCAGTTTTCGGGCAGACATCACGGATTTCTGGGCGGCCATCTTGGATTTTTGTGGTATTTTTGAAAAGAGTTTGATTTGTACCAAATTGCGTGCTTGTATCACTATCTTTTACTGTGGGAGGAAACCGGAGTACCCGGAGGAAACCCATGCAAGCACGGGGACAACATGCAAACTCCACACAGAAACGCCCGAGCTGGGAATCGAACCCGGGACCTTCTTGCTGTGAGGCGGACGTGCTAACCTCTACGCCACCGTGCCGCCCGGAGTTTGCACATTCTCCTCGTTACTGCATGGGTTTCCACTGAATACTCCTGTTTCCTCCCACAGTCCACAACATGCTCATTAGGCTAACGGGATATTCTCGGGTGTCCCTAGGTGTGACTATAAGTGTGAATGGTTGTGTGTGTGTTGGCCCTTGTGATGGTCTGGTGATCTGTTCAGGGTGTACCCTGCCTTCACCAGGAGTCAGCTGGAATGGACTCCAGCCTCTCCGTGACCCTAATAAAGGATAAAGCAGTTGGGAGAATTAAATGAATTAAGTGAAATTAATGACTATGTGTGACATAACCATTACAGCATTTAAATCGTTCTGCATAAGATAAGCACACAGCTATAGTTTATTTATCAACACTACATAAGATTTAAAAAATATGCAACTAATTTTAATCAATCCACAGCTTTACCCATGTTCCACGTGCCCACAAACACAGAGATGGCATCAGGCTCGTTCTGTTGGGAGCACGTGTTCTTCATCAGCTGCAGAAGCTGGCAGAAAGCCTCTCGTTTCTACACGGAGCAAGAACATGCGAACATTCATCACAAACGGATGATTCTGTTAACTAATTACGCTTTTTACAATATATTTTAATAAATATTATAGTTTATTAACTTTTTTGCTACCTTTTCTGTAACTATAATAGTTACTACAAACTGATAAAAGTATTTAAAAATACATACAAGCCTGGAGGCTACAGAGTGGAACAGAAGAAGAGTAGGTTGGAAATCAGCCGCTCAGAGGTGAAGCCAGCCAACCCAGGCTGGCCGCCATATTACTAGTCCCAAAACATTACACACATGTGTACTATGTGGGCCGCTCCATTAGCATGACGCTAAGGAAAGTGGTCAAGATGGATATTTTATAAATACTTGACAATTAAATTATGTAACATTGTACTGTCTTGTTTCTTATGAGAAAATTTAAGCTGTAAGAAGTAATTAACTACTAATATGTATTGACTTAGTCCAGTATAAATATATATACATATACGTACATATATATATATATATATATATCACGCTGACAGTGAGAGACATGGCTGGCCCATGATAACCCAGTTAGCTGCACTCGGGATGACAGCAGTAACAACTAGATGATAGCTGGGCTTGAACCCCCGAACTTCTGATGCGTTATCTTCCACCCTTCCACCGGGCCACCACTGCCCCTCATCATTTTTTTCCCTTTCTTGACTAACCTTTATGCTCTCAAACAGCAGCTCTCTTGGAGGCTTGTGATGACTGTCCACGACCATCCTCAGCTTTGCTGGGCTGCTATGAAACTTTACCAGCTGCACAACTGATATTCAAACATACATTACTACAGAATGGTGGATTTACAGCAGAGTTATATAAATATATATATATTTTATGTATGTGTACATATGTATATAGGGTTGAGTAGTATAAGATTTTATAATATTGTTTAAAACTGGACTATATCATAAAGTTCTTTAGTTTTGCACTGATGTAGGTAAACTTACTCCGGTCATGTGTGATTGCCTCTATGCCAGATGAGCCGGTCTTCCTGTCAAAGAGCAGTACGCCATTGTCCACGTCCACCGATACCGTCTGCCTCCCATACCTGACCACCTTCACCTAAATACATACCAGCATTTATAATATATACACCTGAAAATATATACACCTTATTCATTCATTAATTTTCTAAACTGCTTAATCCTAATTAGGGTCGCAGGGAGGCTGGTGCCCATCTCAGCCAACTCTGGGCGAGGGCAGAGTACATCCTGGACAGCTCGCCAGACCATCCAATGACCTGCTCTTTACGAAAGTCAGCAATTGTTCTTTTTCAGACCTCTCAGCACAGACAGTGAGAGACATGGCTTGCCTTTGATAACCCAATTGGCTGCACTGGGGGGACAGCAGTGACAACCAGGCGACAGTGGGGCTTGAACCACTGACCTTTGGGTCAGTGATCCAGCACCCTACCACCAGGCCAATGATGATTCGTCATTCATTTATTCATTAATTTATTCATTCATTCATATTTAATAATATTGTTATTATTATTATTATTATTATCATCATCATCATTACTGTTATAATTATTATTATTATTATTATTATTTCATTTTCCGAACTGTTTTACCCTTAACAGGGACACAGCGACGCTGGAGCCCATACCAGCTAACTCTGTGCGAAGGTGAGGGTCAAAACATACTGTACACCAAGCCACTCATAGCTAATGTGCATGTCTTTAGACTGTGGGAGGAAACCAGAGTACCCAGAGGAAACCAAATGCAGAGAACATCCAACACAGATACACTCTCACTGGACACAGGAATCGAACCCATGACCTTCTTGCTGTGAAGCAGAAGTACTAACTACTCTGCCACCGTGCTACCCATTATTATTATTCTATTCATTTTCTAAGCCGTGTAATCCTAATCAGGGTCACGGGGAGGCTGAAGCCCATCTCAGCTGACTTTGAGTGAAGGCGGGGTACACCCTTTTGTTTTGGTGATATACGGGCAGCTGAATTCTGAACCAGCTGAAGTTTATGGAGAGATTTATGAGGATGACCAAAGAAAAGTCGATTGCAGTAATCCAAGCGAGAGGTGACAAGGCTGTGGACAAGGATAGCAGTGGTGTGGGGAGTGAGGGAAGGGCGGAGACGATTAATGTTGCGTAGATGAAAGTATGCAGACCGGGTGATGATATTGACATGAGACTGAAAAAGATAGAGTGCTATCAAGGATGACACCCAGACTCTTGACCTGAGTGGAGGGGGAGACAGAGGAGTTGTTAATTTTGAGAGAAAAACAGTGAGGTTTTCCAGAGATTTTCTAGAGTTTTGTAGAGAAATTTTTAGATTTTTTAGATTCCTCCCCAATTTAATTTACTATGTAAAGCTGCTTTGCAACAATGTCAATTGTAAAAAGCGCTATACAAATAAATGTTAATTAAATTGAATTGGGTGGGGTACTGGTATGGGCAGGTATTAATAAAGATGAGCTAGTTTGACCTTTTCAGGTTAAAAATAGATTCAAAATCAACTCTCAGACCTACTGCCTTCAAACAGTGGTACAGGAAAAAGTGCATACTTCAAGAAGAATTTTTTTATGCAAGACAACGCTCCATTACATGCATCAAAGTACTCAACTGCCTGTCTGGCCACTTTAAGTTATTAAGATAATGATGTTGCCTGTTGCAAGAGACTGCAAAAACCAATAAGTGTCTGTTGTTTTGTTTCAAGCATTATATACTCTTGATTATGCTATTCCTACATAACACATACTGTACATACTAATAACAGATTTTACAGGAAGAGTTTATTTGAAGCAAATATAAGAGGTAGTAAAATACTGTTATCTTCAAAAGATAACCATATTGAAGGTAGTGACCTAGTGAAGGCTAACTAATAGCTTAATTAATTGCAGTTAATGAGTTACTTTAGTCACCATTATTTAATTGTCAGTTCTCTGGAAGATGTCTCTCTTAGTGGCTCAAAGCTTATTTGTTGCTTTTTCTGCCCACAGATTCAGTATGAGATTACACGCATTCGGCAGAAAATGAAAGAGCTGGCAACTCTACATGATAGACATATGAACCGGCCAACACTGGATGACAGCACCAAGGAGGAGCATGCCATTGAGCTTACTACACAGGAAATCACACAGGTTTAATCCCAACCACACAGATGTTTAAATTTGTTCCAACTTAGGGAAGTTTGATGGTTAACCGAATGCAGATAACAAACAATTTCTTTAGTCATTAGGAAGTTCTTTGGGGCATTTTCGCACCTATAGTTTGTTGGCTTTAGCCTAGATCATTAGATAAGCAACTCTTCCAGTGATCTGTATTAGTGCATATTTATTTGAGCAGAACGTAATTTAACATTGCATTTGGTGGATTTGAACCATAGCAAATTAACTGTTGCTAGGTAAAAGTCCTAAAGTGTGTCAGTGACACCGTAGCCCAATGAACCCCAATGAACCACAACAAGTGGAAAAGCAAATCAATATTAATTTCAAGCATAACTTAGGTTTTACAGTGTGAAAGTAAACACACTCTTAGAATGTAACATTAGAAATGGAAATTCTTTGGATTTTAAAATTTTATTTACATCTAAAACAGCAAATTGGTTTTTGATCAACATAGTCTGAACACCACTCCTCACAAGGAGAAATTTTGCCTTTGCCTCCACATTGGGTTTTGAGCTAATTTGCATAATTATTATTTAAACAAAAGTTAATTCATCTGAACGGTTGGTCCGATTGTTACAAAACTTTTTTGACGTGTATATAAAAAAAACATGCTAGGTAAAAAAAAAAATATTCGGCTGCAGCAAGACAATAAAGTCATATAATTTCTCCTAAGTAATATGCAGTTAAGCCAATATCATTCACCTAGGCATATAAATCAAATCACTAACTTTTGTCGACTGGATGAAAAAAAAAGGTGCTACATCAGAAAACATGAACAGTGAATTTGCAACATTTCCTAAATATAATGCAGCTGTTTGAATAATAATCTCTTTTGCATCAATTAAAAAAAAAAAATCCTGTCTTTACTGACAAGGCCTTACTGACAGGATATGTCAGATTTGAAAGCAATGTGTTAAAAACCCAGATTCCACAAGTGCTTGAACTTTTAACCCAATTTTATGTAAAAATTTTCATATTAAAATATAACAATTGCAGGTATATTGCTTTTGGGGTATGCCATACCTACACTGCGATTAACAAAATAGCCCGTGTCAGTGAACAACAGAACTATGTGTTAATCAAATTGCAGTGATGACATAATGCATTTTTAAACAATATTTAATTCCTATGTGCTTCTAACTGGCATCATTTAAAGACTCCCAGTGAATTAGTTTATTGATGCATGAACCCCAGAACTGCTGCCAGTTTGATATTTTAGGGGCAGGGAACCCTACTGTTTCAATTTTCTTTTCTTTTATTCTTCTGCTTCTCCTTTTAGCACATGAGTACAGGTCATTGCAGGGCCCACAATGACAAAAAACTGCACACATTGGCCTGCAGAGGGTGCAACAATTAATAAATTACATTTTTGCACATAACTCTAAACCAATGTACTTACCATACTTACCACAAAACACATTTTTAATCCACAACCGAATATGGCACATTCAAAATCATTAGATCCCCACATTGCCTGAATTAAACTTAATCAAAGGACATGAGCCAATTTAATAATTCTTTTTTTTTAAATATTTTCTTAGACTTTAGGGTTTTGCCCGATCTGCACAATACTTTGAATGTAGCATCTTGACAGTGAATTGACTTCAAATCCTTTTATTAAATGTTTATGTACAACATGTTCTACATTCACAAATGCTATAATTATAAAAAAAAAATGATAGCTAACATTTTATTGAAAAAGTCTTGTATATCTTGGCCATAGTAAATGCTAATAACATTTAACTTAAGAGTCTTGTTTGAAACTCTAATCTTCTAGATTCAATTCAACGGGCATTAACCACTACGGGGGCTACAAGTATTACAAGAACATCAGTTCTTGTTCTTGAACTTCAGTTAGATTTAAGAGAATACATTTAAATTATTGGTCATAAGGCAACAAATCACACCTTTTGGGTTGCACAGTTTATACCTTTCTTTTTCCTCTCTAATAGCATGAGTTGGGAAAAATCTCTACAAATCGCACAAATTAGGATGGGTTCCACAAGGGAAGTTCTGGGTGGAGTTTACATGTTCTCCCTATGCTTGTGTGGGTTTCCTACAGTTACTCCTGTTTCCTTCCAAAGTGCAAAGATATGCACATTAGATTAATTGGTTGTTCTAAATTGCCCGTAGGTGTAAATACAAGTATAAATAGAGTGTGATGACTGTTTACTGCTGGTGATAAACTCTTTTACTGAAATGATTTAGGACTACAGTTAACATTTATTATACAATTTACTATACAATTATAAGATAACCAACTACACTACATATTAAACTACAGTATAAATTCTACGACATGCTTTAAATCTTTATCTGGTTTCACCCAAATGAGGATGGGTTTCCTTTTTAAGTCTGGTTCCTCTCAAGGATTCTTCCTCATGTCATCTGAGAGAGCTTTCTCTTGCCACCGTCGCCGCAGGCTTGTTCATTAGGGGGGTATGGGGTTAAAAGAGAAAAGTTTATCTATGTAATGCTGTTTTGTGACAATGTTAATTTATTTTCAAATAAAATTGAATATGTGAAAAACTGCATTAGTCATTTACTGTGTGTGTGTGTGTGTGTGTGTGTAGATGTTCCATCGTTGTCAGCGTGCAGTAGTTGGGCTGCAGTCTCAGACTGGTCACTGTACAGAGCAGGAGGGGAGACTGCTCAAAAATGTTGTCGTCTCATTGGCACAGGGCCTTCAGGAGCTTTCAATCAACTTTCGACACACTCAGTCTAGTTATCTGAAACGTAAGTGCTCATACACGTTTACATATTGTGGCTTGCAAAAGAATTCACCCCTTCATGTTTTTCCTTAGCCCTGCGATGGCCTGGCGAGCTGTCCAGGGTGTATCCCGCCCTCGCCCGGAGTCGGCTGAGATGGGCGCCAGCCCCCCCGCGACCCTAATTAGGAATAAGCGGTTCAGAAAATGAATGAATGAATGAATGTTTTTCCTTTTTGTTGACTTACAACCCGAATCTTAATGGGTTTTTAAAATTGGATTTCATGTAATGGACCTACACAAAATAGTCAAAATTGGTGAAGTGAAAGAGGAAGGGGGGGATAATATATTATATAATATATAATATTTTTTATAATTTGAAAAGGAACAAAAACATAAAGGGGGTACATGCACATTTATAAATTCTATTTGCTTTAATGTCCCTAATTAAGATGTGGTGCTTCCGAGTACCTTTAGTCACATCATTAGTTAAATAAGGTCCACCTGTGTGCGGTCAAAGTTTTACATGGTGTGTGTGTGTGCTCAAGTTTTTTCTTTAGCTTTGACCTTTTTTTTTCAGAGAGCATTTCAAATTATCTTAAATTGGTTTAGAGCAGCTCTTTGTTGCTTCATTTTGTGAGATTTTACCAGTTTGTTTGAAACTTTTATAAGCTCATGGCTAAGAAACATTTTGGTTTTGTTTGTGTCCATTATACACCCTCATCATCATAGGGATGCCCAGACTTTCTTCACCCCAGACACGTCCTCCAGCTCTTCCGGGGGGGGACCCCGAGGTGTTCCCAGGCCAGCCGAGAGACATATTCTCTCCAGCATGTCCTAGGTCTTCCCCGGGGTCTCCTCCCGGTGAGACACACCTGGAACACCTCCCTAGGGCGGTATTCAGGGGGCATCCAATAGAGATGCCCAAGCCACCTCAGCTGACTCCTCGATGCGGAGGAGCAGCGGCTCTACTCCGAGCTCTTCCCGAGTGTCCAAGACATGTGGCCGGAGATCAGGTGAAACGACAACAAAGTCAATCATCGACCACCGGCCTAGGGTGTCCTGGTGTCAGGTGCACTTATGGACACCCTTATGCTTGAACATGGTGTTTGTTATGGACAAACTGTGACAAGCACAGAAGTCCAATAACAAAACACCACTCGGGTTCAGATCAG
>JBCNYG010000022.1:33374740-33386033 GCA_039654305.1 Porochilus rendahli | reverse complement strand
GTTAACTAACAATTTGTGCTGTTCTGTAGGATCCGACCTCACAGGCTAGCCTTCACTCTCCATATGTGTCCGGGTGCTTTAGGGTGCCTGTGAATCTGTTACTGGGGCACCATTTGTCTTAGTTCGTACCACTTTGGGTAGGTACTTACTTCTGCACACTGGATACACCCCAGAAGACATGTGGTTTTGGAGGTGATCTGACCCACTCGTGCAATCATTAGGGATGCCACTGTAATAAGGTATTCGCTGGCATTCCTTTTACCTTTTGGTGGTTTTAAAGTTATGGCTGATTAGTGATATATGAAGGTACAAACATATATACAAAAATAAAAACAACCCCTTACCCCAAAATTAAATAAAAATACATGTATTCATGATACAAGGTGAAACTTACCATTAGGATGAAACATTTTGGATACAAATCGGACTGTGGGAGGTTTGTTCGGATACTCTTCTGTGAATTCTACTGTGAGCTTGAAAGTTCCTAAAAAGGAAAAAGATGATCATGAAAATTTGTACATCAAAATGCCCTATTGATAGTTCAATCTTTTTAATGAAGAAAAAAAAAATTTAAAGAGTTATGAATCCTCACACAGGGGGCACCACTGTACTCCAAAAAGTGATATGCGACCCATTAGAGGAAGTGGTGTGCGTTTAAATGCACTGAAGTATATACCATGCATTCATGCATATGAGCAGACGCCTGTCTGATGCATGTAAATGCAATGTCATTATGCGCAGATGTGTCTAGCTTTATTTATTTATTACCTTAATAAGGTTTAAGTTCACTAGTTCATAACTGAGGTTAGTTTAATATCTGTAAACTGTTTCTTTTGGCATTATTATTTTGCTTTGTTGGAACTGTTGCGTCCATGTCCCATGACTTCGCACACCGCAAAAGTAAAACACGATAAAATTCACGATAATGAAAACATACATATTTTCAGTGTAACAGAGGAGTTTGGAAGGCTTTTTCATTTTCTTTTAAGATCAAGTTACTAAAAAACTTTAACTTCCCCATGGAAATTTATGTGATCGTCGTGGCGTATTGACAATTTTCCTGTCTTTTACCAAATTTGGAAGGCATGCTGGAGAACTGAAGACCACTGGTCATTATGACCGACAACATTCAAGGCATTCAATTTAGGCATGGACTTCATCATCTGCCAGAAAATAGCAGTGCTTTACCAAGAGCCTCTTTGCATGAGCTCACTCAGTACCAGTGGCACAAACGAATTTCAAGTTGACGAATTTGGAATCATGTCATGGCAGTTCAGCTCCTCTGTTGAGGCGAACATCGGCAACAAATACAACATCTGTACTTGTGATTCCACTCATTTTCCACAAAAGTGCATGTGAGAAAGAAATGGATTTGGAGCATTCGTGCGCAGGGTGAACATTTTAAAAGGCAACACGTGTTTATCCGTAGCAATTCAGAATGTGACATCTCAAAAACCACAGGCTCAGGGTGGGCAGTATAGTAAAAGCCTTTCATCGCAGTATAAATAACTTTATATCACGGTAACGGTGTCCATCACAGTATTTTCCCCCATTCATTTGATTAAGGACTGTTCACACCCCTGTGTCTCGGAACACTGTAACCATGCTGGTTCATGGATATAGACAGTTGTGTGTTGGCCCTACCCTGTTCTGGTGAGCCTTAAAAAAAAAAGAAGAAAAAAAAAAACCCTCCATGGTATAAACTGTGAAGCAAAATTTCAATGGGTGAACAATTTAAACTATCAGGATGGTATACATCATCATACCACCCAACACTAAGTACCTTAACCCTGGAGATATCCCCTCTCTTTTAAGTGAATAGACAGATCAAACATGGCACGTGAATCCATACAGCTCTTCACATTTACAGCCAACACAAAATTCAACATTTTAGCAACAACAGGCAAAGTTTTGGAACAGTGTTTTCCAAGTTTTATGTTGATCTGATCAGGTGCAGTGTTAAGAGGCCATCGTGTTTACAGTGTAAGACTCTTCACAGAAACATCACAAGCAATTGCCTGCAAACCTATCTTTCTTCCGGTGATTGTTACTATTTAAGAAGCCTTATTGTGCCTGTTTTCCAGGAGTTAGACAGCCACACATTGAAGATGTGCACAAAATTAACCAATTCCTAAAAAACTTCACTGCATGTGTTAATTCGGCACATGCTTTCTAAATGTTTTTAAATGTCTTATGAGAAATCAGGTGTCATTTTTCAACCTCTCAACCTTAAAGTAAAACACAGTTGTTGTTTTTCTCCAATTAATGTGTAAATGCCTATCTAACAAACAATATGGTGAGTGAGGGTATTAATCTGAGTCTCACGTCATTAATGTACAGCCCACCCGCTCACTGTGACGTGCTATATTTACAGAGGCTTCGTCGGACATTACATGGACTTGTACCTGTACGTAAGCACTGGCAGGTTAAAGTTCGAGTAAAGTCTGGGCCATGTAACATTTATCTTCACCGATACAGCCCCTCCAGACAATGTCTAGAAAACTTCATGATTTCAGTGCAGATGTGACTGCAGCTGTAGGATTCATCTCTCTCAGAACATACCCATATCATAGCTGAAATACTGCTTTGGATTTGGGGCAAAATTAGAAAAGTGCCTCATCAAACCTTCAGACCTTTAAAGATGAGGAGAAAAACAACAAAATACATACTGGTGCATTACTACACCACTCAACCTCCATGTAATATTACTTCACTAAACATTAAAAGCATTTAAGCAATGTTTTAAAAAAAATAAAATACTTATAATCGCTGACTCAAAAAAAAAAAAAAAAAGACATTCCTGCCTTTAATAAACACCACCATTTTTACATTAGAGATTTAACTTTAAGTGCAGTTATCATATAATCCACCACACAGACAGCAGATGAACTGAATAACCCGCTGGCATGATTAAGATTGACAAACATGGCATTCAAATTTTATTTAAATATATATGATTTTAAATTCAAACAGGAATAAAGTCTCTGAGCTAACTTACCATCTTCAAAAGGTGTCCCCTCTGGGCTAAAAGACAAAATAAGTTATAACAATAGGTTAGTTTCTGGTGAACAGTCTTAACCAACAGGCAAAACTGCAGTATATACACTGTGTGCACAATTCTTAGGCACGTGATTAGTTTGACCATATTTTCATTTTATCCATGATTTTTTATCCCTAATTCGACTCGACTTTATTATTAAAGATGAGCTAGTTGGACCTTTTCGGGTTGAAAATAGACTCAAAATCAACTCTCAGACCTACTGCCAATTTTTAGAAACACTTTCTACAAGCAGTGGTACAGAAAAAAGTCTGCATCTTTCAACAAGACTTTAATTTTTATGTAAGACAACATTCCACCACATGCATCAAAGTACTCAACGGAAAACTAATGACGACCCACTTCTTCACATGATTTAAACCCTAATGAGAACTTTTGGGCCCTTCTTAAGCAGGAAATTTACAGTGAAGGTAAACCGTACACCTCTCTGAACAGTGTCTGGGAGGCTGCGGTTGCAGCTGCACAAAAAGTTGATTCTGACAGATCAAGAAAATGACTGACTTCGTGAATGGAAGGCTTGTGACTGTTATCGAAAAGAAGGGGGGCTATATTGGTCACGAAGGTTTATTTTTTTTTTTTCCAGAAATGTTTTTTTGTAAATTTTGAGTTTGTTTACTATTCTCACATTAACAGGTGAAAATAAACAAGTGAGATGGGAAAATCTTTGTTTTTCATTTAGTTGCATAATAATTCTACACGCTAATAGTTGCCTAATAATGGTGTACATATACATATTCGCTTAAAAAAAGGCAAAACTTCTTTTATTATTTAAATGTTCAGGTTTGTTAATATCTTGGATTGACCACTATTAATCCTCAAAAATACAACTTGCCTAATAATTGTGCACACAGTGTACAAACACTAGGTTAACATCGCACACTTAGGTGCCTAATCGAGGGCCACACAGCAGTTTTGTTGTGTATCAATTGGTCGCATATAGTACCTAACTCGAAGTCCAGGGGATCTCGGTTTCCGGTGCAGTATCTACACCCGGTTTTAATGCGAAAGAGGTCACTGGATAAAGACAACTAGGATACTGCTGTATAGCAACAGAGGTAAAAATGCTCAGTAGGGGGTACTCTAGGTAGATATTTATTCATAAGCTCACCGTGCTGGTTTTGCCACTTTTTCAAAATCTGTGGTACACCATTATTTAAAGGAGAAAAAAAATAAATTAAAAAAGCCCTGTAAAAATATGGAATCTCCACCACAAATCATTGTTGAGTCATCACCTGGAGACCCTGATAATAATCTGCATTTATGTCAATAATGATCCCAACATATAGACTTTTACCTTTGCTCCGAAAGAAGGGTAACAAACACACCGATTCGATCGCTAACCACACCGGTAAATATAGACAAAAGTGTCAAATGTTATGCATTATTCAATAGATAAATGCAGACTTTTGTTTCAATTTAAACGTTAACGTTTAAGCACAAAGAGTAAGGTTCTGACCACCTTCTGGAGTTTGGGTAAACCACAGTATAAACTTCAGCTGAAAAAGTACTCCAGTGTGGAAACCAACCTACTCTGGCCGGCCGGCAGCATTTTTAACCAATTCCCAAGTAGCAGGCAAACAGCAGTTTCCAGGCTGATCGGTGATGCTTACCCAAAAATGACAGCGTTCCAGACCATGATGTTATTTTCTGATGGGGCTCCGCTAACTCCTGCTGGGGGGTCCTCCTGCAGTCTGAAAAACAAGTTAACAAAAGAAAGTCTGTGACACTCAACAATACTATTCAAAAGAGGAGTTTACCAAACAAATACATTGCATGGGCTACATAGCCGCCATGCTTGATTTACCAAAAAACAAACAAACCAATGCTAACAAGCTAAAGCTAGCGAGAGCCCTCAAAACAACCGAGGCCCTGTTTTTCTGCAACGCTTACCGTTTAAAATCCCTCATTAAACGCCGTCGTGCTGGGGTAGACATTTTATTTAGATCGAAAACAAAAGCTTAATCATAAGGTGTGAGCGTTGGTTGTTCCGAATACGTGTAAAATGTTGAGTTTTGGGGTATTCAGGCGTCTTTGGGTCGCCGTTTAGCTTCCTGCTGGTTAGAATCGCCCCTCCCTGCCTGTTGTCTGAACTTGTGTAAGGTAACAGCTAACACTGGACTGTACCATTTAATCAGGCGTGCGGGGGGGAGACGGGATATCAAGAGCTGGCACAGGAAAATACTTCAGGTGTGTTTGTTTACAAGTTCGGCAATACTTAAATAATGTTCCAGATGTTTGGCCACACTCAGCTCCTGTAACAAACATGAATAATATTGATTTTGTGATGTTTACACTGCTACCCATCTGCTAACCTGCACCCACACGTACACACACACACGTGACATGAGCAGGATCCCCAATAATAGCCTTCAAGGTCGACTTCCTTTATATCCTGGTTATATTGAGCATGACTGAGATCAAGACATCATACTGAATATATTTATATATTTTTACCCAGGGGTGGCATGGTGGTGTAGTGGTTAGTACGTCCATCTCACAGCAAGAAGGTCCTGGGTTCGAGTCCCGTGATTGGTTGAGAACGTTTCAAGTTCTCCCTGAGCTTGTGGGGGTTTTCTCTGGGTACTTCGGTTTCCTCCGACAGTAGAGAGACATGCACATTAGTATTATTATAGTAGTGTGTTTGCTGGCCCTGCAGGGGACTAGCAAGTTGTTTAGGGTGTACACTGCCTTCACCCACATTCCCGTGAGCCAAGTAGGAGTCAGCAAATGAATGAAAGAAAAAGAATAAATAAATGACTGAAACAGTAAAAATGAAGAACTCAAGCATTGTGTGAAATTAAAAATCTGCTTTAATTACATTTGAAATGGCAAATTGCATGTCAAGCATGAGTCAAACCGGACAATAAAAATACATCACATACATCACAACATATCTTTCCATCCAGAGTTACATTCATTTTCCAAAGAGATCCTGTACTGGTGAAGGGAGAGTCAACCATCCATAACATTTTACAGCACATCACAAAAGCTTTTATTGGGATTGAGGTCAGGACAGTGGTGGACCTTTTATGTGTGAAAATGACACCTCCTGACATAATCTTTCACAAATAGAAACCAATGAATCTTGGCATTGCCATTGTAAAACATGCCATCTGGAACCATCAGACAAGAAGAAGTCCCCTGATGGGATAACTTGTTTATTCAGTACCTCTAATTAGGCAGCCAACTTTATTTTATTGCTACATAATGTTGCCGAGCCTAGACCTGACCAAGTTCTTTTTTTTTTTTTTTTTTATTATTATTATTATTATATTTTTAACCTGTCCAGTCCAGCATTATAGCAAACAGAATGGCAGATTGGTTGCAGTGTTGTGCCAAATAAATTTGCTTTTCCAAGGGGAGGTTTATGGGTATAAGTCTCCTCTTGATAATCTGATTCATTTATTTATTTACTGTTGAATTGTGTTATGGAATCTTGCTGGACTTGCCTGGAGGGGACAGAAAAAGAAAGTCAGCAAACAGAAGCAAAAGGGAAAGTAAAAAGAAGAAAGAGGAGACAAAAACACTATAGATATAAAGCACGTATGATAACATCCGCCAAAGTAATGAATACACAGTCACAAAGAGAGAAGAGAAAAATTTATATATATATATATGGTATAAGGAAAAGAATAACTACAATTTCATCCCTACAAGCCTGTTTCGTGGTTGCCAACTCATCAGGGGATTTATTGAGAATATTAGTTACCACGGTTTATATACAGTCAGAGACATTAACATGGTCTGTTTTAATGTATACAGTGTGAAGTATTAATCTAATTTGGTTCAGGTGTTGCCCAGGAGGGCTTTGTGTCTGTGGCGGCAGAAAGACACAAGATCGTTACGTTTAGAGTGTGGATAGTTCAGGACGGTAGGTGATCAAGAACTTTTCTTTGAGACAAAGGGTACATTTTTTACTTGCACTATTGTAGGCTGAGTGCAATGACATTATCTACCAAGCCACGGTCACGCGCAAAGACGACAACATGACAGAAACATACATCGGACACTCAAAAAAATTTTTTAAAACAAGGTATAGAAATCACATCGCCTCATTTCGTCACGTTAAGCACAAAAACAGCACAGAACCCACACATCTGGAACCTCAAGGACAACAACATCGAACAGTTTACCTCATGGTGCATTCTGTAATCGCACTGGATGAAATTGTAGGTATTTTTTTCCTTATACCACACATTTAGCTCTACTTTACTGTATTGAGCACTGTCTTATGGAAAATCGAGTAGGGATTTTATATATACATATATATATGTATCTCCAGCCCCTAATGTCAGTACTTATGTACCACCCACACAGTTGCATGAATAAACTTATTCTTTGCAAGATTTACTGTAAGATTTACCTCTGCCATCCACACAAATGCTGACTTAACCAGATGTATATGAGAAAACCAACCACCAAATTGCCTAGAGAAATTGCACAGCCAGCCAATCCAGCCACTACATGATTCATAAGATTGGCTGGTGCATTGCTTAACTCAAATAGTATGAATTTATAAGAATACAGCCCAAATAAAGTAATGAAAGCTGCTACTTCCTGTACACTTTTTGAGAAAGGGAACCTGCCAGTAAACCCTCAAAAACCAAATTTGCTGACATTTGAAAAAAGTAGCCAGTGGCAATATTTTTACCTCACTAGTTGACAATGTGGATTCAATGTCTCCAAGGATGAATCAGCTTTCTTGGATCAGCATTCCAAGAATGTTATTAATCCCTTCCACTAATAATGCTGGTCTTATCCCTATAGGCACCTTATCCTGCACCAAGTCACAAGTGAGGTTCACCCTATTCTCTAGGACAGGCAACATATTTAGCCCTATTCTTGGCATAAAGATTTTTGTCCCCTGTATGTTTTTTCTCCCCAGGCATCTTCTCAAAAGAGAGCAAAACTTTATATGAAAATATAGGAATTGAAAGCACTTGTATATCTCAAGACCTCAGGCACTTTTATGTCATCACAAACCAGTTTTACTAAGCCTTTCCAGACAAAAGGCAAATAGGACTCATCAATACCAGCTCTGCAAGATTCTGCATGCCCACCTGCCGTATTCCCACATACACAGGACCATGAATACTTGCAGCCAGCGCCACAGCTTTTAAATGCCAAATTCGTGAATGCTGCTTTCTATCAGTAGGTCTTGGCCATTCTGACTCAGCACCTGCCTCATAGCTGGAGATACACACATTTTCCTTCTTTATGAGGACCTTCCCAGAACAACTTACCTGAAAACCTTCCAAATCCAGCAGGCAACCACTATAATCGTTGTGCTCCAGTGGCTCCTGCAGAAGTCCACCTTGTTGATTTGCATACTTAGCCAATTCTGCAGCTCTAATGACAGTTGTCACCTTGTGCCTAGTAAGGTATGTGGCCACCTGGCTGGGCAGACAGTTTTTAAACTGTTCCAAGATTTTTGGAACAAATTGCACAAACCATTAAAATCCTCTTATTAACCCCATGTCCTATAAACTGACAGTGTCCCTTAACTTGATTGTTGGTAAACCTACCAAAAAACCACAGCTTAGCACACTAGTGCCCCTTGCGTTCACTGCTGCCAGTTTCCCAACCAAGTCTGCTGAACGAAACACTCCGTTTACTGAAATACAATTAAACAAAACAACCAAATCAACTCCTATTAAAAAAACTGCATTTCCCCAACAAAGAGGATGTGGAAACTAGGTAGGACCATATACCTCAGCCAACATGCATGTATCTATAATTCAAATGCTGTATTAAATAGCCTATAAAACAACCTCAAACAAAGCAACTCATTGTAAACAAGCTGTCTCAAACTGGACCACACAGACATGAAAAAAGAGAGAGATACACACAGTAAGTTTAATTAACAAAAGGCTTCAATAAAAAATATTTATCAAGGAAATGTCTCAATTTACAGTGGAATATGTTAGTCAGTAAGATCAGTAGTTTAAGTGAATGCATGCTGTGAAGTGTGTGGGTGCATATGTAATGTAAAATGAGCAGTACAGAAAAAAAGACTGTATGGGGGAAAACTCTGAAAGCGTTTCTGTAAGATCACTGCCCAGGACTGACAGCATCACTGACAAGCCCATGTCTGCTGATACTCATTTGCCTCTCACTTATCTAGTGCATCCAGCAAAAACAGCTACACACCAAGTAATAAGCACAACCCCCCAAAAAGAGAAGATTGTCAGAACAAGGCATCCAGTAAAAGTAGAAATTTACTATTAGCTATTAAAAGTTTGCTTATTCTGTAGGGCCCAATGTTTCATTTGATCTTTTAAGCAAAACCTACAGCAATTCTCTAGGTTTCATACAGTCGGATGAGCTTGCCAGGTACAAAACTGAAATGATCTGAGGTGCATTGTTCTTGTGGTGAGCTGTAGTGCTGGTTATATTCTGTTGTGCCTCCTCCCACACCTTCTCAGCTTTGCTCAACCATTCATCCAAAGCAAGAGCATCAGTTATTGTGCATTTTACAGGAACAGTGGTGGTTTGTAGCCCCAGGTGCACTAAAAGTGTATCAAGTGCTACAGGAAATTCTGGGCATACTTGGAGAAAGCCCTTGCCTTTCTGGGACTCAGAGCAGTAAGTCTTCAGGAATCTCCTGACCTCTTGGTGTGAGCATTGCACACCATAACTCTCTAGTGTGGCATTTTCTGTGTTTATATGACTGCATTTTCTTGTTTCCTGACTGATATTGTCCTGTTAAGTAGTGTTATGGTCTGCTTGCAATGGCAAAGATATTCAATGAAATTTAGACCCATCTGCAAATTAGCTTGAGGATGATATCTTGAGGTGAGACTTACAGTGATGCCTAGTTTCCGAACCATATTCCATTGTAACACCTTCCACACCTGTGATGTTAAATGAACTGATGAAATTTTCAGGACTGCCATTGTTTAATAATGCGTTGTTGAACAGCTTTTTAGCCATTTCAATTACTATGGGAAGACTTGGCAGAGGAATAAGGCACAAAACCTGGAGAAGCAATCATAGGCTACCATGATAACTGTGAAACACTGAGATTTGGGAAGAGCTTTGATAAAGTCAAGAGGTATGAGCGAAATGGGGAATTGTGGGATTGGAGAAGGAATAAGCTTGTCCTTGGGGAGACCCTTGGGATTCTACATTTGTAGCCACCAATATTTTTTCATTATGAGATGGTGTGTTCTGAAGGTGCATGGGTAAACAGAGATGGGGACAGTGTTATACACTCAGGCAAGGCAGCAGGACCAGATGGGGTAAGCCGCTGTGTCCTTAAAGCCTGTGCCCTCCAGTTCTGTGGAGTCTTACATAACATCTTCACGATGCGCCTTAGTCTACAGAGGGTCAGTGGAAGACCTCATTTCTCGTTCCTGTACCAAAGACCCCACATCCCAGTGGCTCCCAGGATTACAAACTCATGGCACTGACTTCGCATTTCATGAAGACCCTGGTTGGACCACATATAGACCCCCTTCAGTTCGCGTCACCTCACAGTTAAGGACGCCATCATTTACCTGCTGAACTATGTCTATATCCACCTGGATCAAGCGGGGAGTACTGTGAAGGTCATGTTTTTAACTTTTTCAGTGCATTCAACACCATCAGGCTGACCCTCCTGGGTAAGAAGCTGACAGCAATGCAGGTGGCTGCCTGTCTTGTGTCCTGGATTGTGGACTACCTGACCAGAAGACCACAGTATGTGCACCTGCAGCGCTGTGTGTCGGACACGGTGGACAGCAACACTGGAACACCACAAGGTTTTCTGATGACTCTGTTGTAGTTGAATGTATCAGTGGAGGTGATGAGACAGAATATCGGGCTGCTGCAGAATCATCACATGGTGTGAGCAGAATCATCTGTAGATTAATGTGACAAAGACCAAGGAGCTGATTGTGGATTTTAGGAGATCCAAAACACCAGCGGCCCCTGTTTCCATCCAGGGTGTCAATGAGGAAATGGTGGAGGATTACAAATACCTTGGAATTCATATTGACAATAAACTGGACCGGGTTAAGAACACTACCCGTCTTTACAAAAAAGGCCAGAGCCGTCTCTATTTTTTGAAGTGGATAAGGTCTTTAATATATGCCAAACACTGTTTCGGATGTTTTATGAGTCTGATGTGGCCAGCACTATAATATATATATATTTCTGTATGTATATTGTGTGTGTATGTGTGTGTGTGTGTGTGTGTGTGTGTGTGTGTGTGTGTGTTTGTATATATATAAAATCCTTAGTCGATTTTCCAGT
>JBCNYG010000022.1:33322899-33336834 GCA_039654305.1 Porochilus rendahli | reverse complement strand
TGTGACTGATGGCCCTGCGATGGCCTGGCGAGCTGTCCAGGGTGTACCCCGCCCTCGCCTAGAGTCGGCTGAGATGGCCGGCCAGCCTCCCCGCGACCCTAATTAGGAATAAGCGGTTCAGAAAATGAATGAATGATTGAATAATTCATTCAAATTGTTTATTTATGGCACGGTGGCGTAGTGGTTAGCACGTCCACTTCACAGCAAGAAGGTCCTGTATTCGATTCCCAGGCTCGGGTGTTTTTTGTGTGGAGTGTGCATGTTCTCCCCGTGTTTACATGGGTGTCCTCCGGGTACTCCGTTTTGTACCTACGGTCCAAAAACATACACAGTAGGCTAACTGGCTGTTCCAAATCTCCCCTACTTGTAATTGTGTGAATGGTTGTGTGAGTGTTGGCACTGCGATGGCCTGGCAAGCTGTCCAAGGTGTCCAGGGTGTACCCCTCCGTCGCCCAGAGTCGGCTGAGATGGCCAGCCTCTCGGCGACCCTGATTGGGATTAAGCGGCTTATAAAATGAATAAATGAATGAATGTTTATTTATGCAATTTTTTACAAACAATATATTTTTTTAATTGTATAAGTAAGTATGCAGAGTTAGTTAATTAAGAAGAAAGTCAAGAGCTCACTGCATTAGAAGATTTTCTAGTCCAATTCCATGAACATCTGGGAGTATCTCAGTGTATGAATAAAGAGCACAATTTCATTCCTTCACCCATTCACTCATTCATCTATCCATCTATCCATCCATCCATTCATCCATTTTATCACCTTTTGGCCCCACTGGATTTAGATGTAGTTCAACATTGTTTGGAGCACAAACTCTTAAAAAGATCAAGGTTTCCAACCTCATTAGGACTAAAGGATCTGGTCATAAATGTCTTGTCTATTGCCACAGAGAACAAGATAAAGCTTGAGTGACCCACACTCCAATTAAAAGGATTAAGAATTTAGGCTCTCCATTATCAGCTCTCTCCTACAGACTTCAAAGAGCACATGGAGTGAGAAAGCAGCTGGCCTGGTGGTGTGACTTTTTTCTCTCCCTGGCTGCTGTTTGCGTCGAGGATGTTTACTGATCCCGGCAAGGACAAACAGGCTCATTGTTGTTTGTATGGAGACCTGCTCAAACAGACATGCTTGTGATTCAGCCAGGATGTGTCTTAGTATTAGCTCTGTCTTAACACACTAGACTTAGCTTTGAAGACAATGTTTCCCATCACCAGATGAGGTTGGGGTCACGGGGGTAAAACGAATCTACTTAGAATCCTTGCTGATAGAGCAAGTCTCAGTAAGGGCTTCTTTATTTAGAGTGTATCATTTGTACCCCATTATGTGTTTTACTGCAGCATTAGAATTTCAAATGTGAATATTGCATACACTGTAGAATAAAAACATTTTTAATGTATATTAAATATTTGAATATTTTCAGCTTACACCCAGACTGATGTCTGGGTGTAAGCAGAAAATATTCAAATATTTAATATAATGTGTTTAAAAACCGACCACAAGGTGTCACTCTGGAGCATTTCTTCAGACACTGGATACTGACAGCTGTACAAACATGTAGTCCGCACATTACAGTAAAGATCTCTGACACACACACACACACACACACACACACACACACACACACACACACACACACACACACACCAGATAATCAACATGGCACACCGAATACTAGACTGAAGATGCTATTGGGTGTCCTGGTGTTTGGTAAGGCTTTGGTCAGGTTTATTCAAGATAAGAACAAATAGTCAAGAGAATTTGAATAAGAAGTGAAAAAACTAGTCAAGTAATAACATTATACACATATATGTTAGAAAGTGATGCATTTCAGTAACAAATCACCCTAACACACACTATACTGTAATGTATACATATGTAAATTTAATACTGTGATATGTTTGTGGCTCAAAAACACACCGCTCATCATCATCACTAACATCAACATCACTAACATCATGAAAATTAATAAAACTCATATTTAGATAAACACTACACATCACGTATGATCACGTATTACCAATCATTAGCTGCAGTAGAAGATATTTGACACTATTTTTGTTGTACAAATTGTGAAATTGGTATAAATACCTAATTAATGATGACTCTGCATTTTGAGTCAGTGCAAAACTTTATTGCTCCAAATTTTAAACCCCTCTCCCCCCTTAAAGAAAATATTGTGAAGACATTCAAAAAGAAAGGAAGTGTGACAGTCAAGGTTTGCACAACAAGCCTTACTAGCTAATTCCTTTTAAAAGTGTAAAAATTATAATCAATACTATTTCCGAACCAAAAAACAAACAAAAAAAAACTAATGAAAAAGGGAAGATTTGTCACATCACGTGAAGTTTATTCAGTTTATTACTGTTTACTGCGCATAGTGGTATTATAAATCATAAATAAAGTGTTAAATAAATTGTAATGTATTTTTAATCTATCATAATTTATTTACATTTATTTGTCTTTATTGTATTTCTTTAGCAATGTGCCTAAGACTGTTGCACAGTATTTTACATACGAGTATGTAGTTTTTAAATAATTAAGTGTATTGCTGTAATAGGTTAGCAGAATATTTCAGGAAATTAGGCAACATGACAAATATAAACTCTTACCCAGTTAAACCTTTAAATGTGAAACAGCATAACCCAGTTGACACAGTAATAGATTTCAGTAACTAACTATTACATATAGTATAATTCTAATACATGGAATAAGAATATAAAATCAACATGCAACATGCATGACCTGCTTATGGAATTTAATGCCAACACTGTGTTAAACTAATTGAAAATAAAACTTGAACATGATATATATAAATAGGCAAATGTCACTCAGTTGAAGCCTGAGGACTATAAATCAGAGTGGAACTAGACTGTAGAAGTGGCTTTATGATTGTGGGTGGTGGGGAGACTTCCCTTGCATCCTGCAGGGGGTTGGAAACTGACACAGTTCAAGTGTCAAAAGCCTTTTAACTAGCAAAGTCCCAAACAATGTCTTATTACTTTATGGGGTGTCATTTAGAGATTCATTACACTCTCTTCAGTTAAAGAAAAATACACGAATTATAAAGAATTATTAATCTAAAGTTGTGTTAAAATGTATATTCACTCTTGGTTCGCTCCCAACTGACTCCTGTTATTTGTAACGTGCAACTAAATGTCTAGTGCAGCATAATAAAAATCAATTAAATCATAAAATAATTACTTAAATAATCTGCTGGTGAAACCATACATTCAGTCAACCTTAAAGACAGACCTGCTGAATGTATTCATTTGCACTAATAGCTACAAGGTTTAATTTCCAGATAATCTAGATATGTGTTCTTGTCACAGAACACTAGGTGTACCCCCAACACGGTCAACGGCACATGTAGTATCATCATACTTGGTCATTTTTGTTCTTATTTGTAAACAAATGTTTAAGTTGATGCTTTTAATAAATATAATTTAATGACACCTTACTGTATATATTATATATGTTATTTATCTTTATATATATATATATATATATATATATATATTCAATAAATTGTTACAAATGCTATTTATTTTTTGTTGTACTTAACTTTATACTTTGTTTTTTAATGTTGTAAATCGTTGTTACATATAAATTTTATTTTATTAATTTTTTATTGAAAATACATAGTTCATATTATTAAAGTACATAAAATGTCACTCAGTGCAGGTAATAAATAAAATGAATAAAATTAGTTTTAACAGTAATGTTTTCATGAATTTGTGCTATTGGGCAGTGCACAAGAATCTACCTCATAAAATATGCATATCCATTATGATATGTATTTCACTATCAAAAAATGTTTTTTTCATGTGACCTCCATGACCCTTTTCAATTCTGTGACAAATGTCACATATCTGATTTGTGCGTAATTCATGTGACCCCTCTGACCTTAAGATTAGGTGAAGGAGACCCAGTTTCAATAGGCCTAAAGACCTTGACACTAGGTATAACCGGTATGAATTTGAAACCGACAAGATAAAAACCGCACACTAAAAACTGAGTGGTAAATGAGCATTATTTACTGAACTGGTCTCTGAGACCTTGAAAATTGGATCAAGGTGACCTAGTTTTCTGGGCACAAAATGACAACCAAGGGTATGCTAGGGGTAAAATAAAAACAAGTCTATTATGATCTGGGTATGCTAGAGACCATGTAGTTTTTTACTTACTCTGACCCCTATGACACCGGAAATTATGTCAAGGGGGGCTATTTTTATGTTCTTTGGCATATCTGGTATAAATAACAATGAAGCCTGTGCACAATTTTACATATCTGAATTTTTACCAGGCTAGCGCATAATTCATATGACCCCATGACTTTATAATTAGTTCAAGGTGACCCAATTTCAAAAGGCTTTAAAGCTATGACTCTAAGCATTGCCGGTACGAATTTGAAACCAATCTGGCAAAAACTGCAGGCTCTAGAGTCACCCCTCGCGAGTTATGCAATTATATGGAACCATTTGCAAACATTAGAATTTATGCTTTTGTTTTTTTATCCTATTGTTCAATGTGTGTGTGTGTGTGAACATATCTTCACTGTTTTAGGTGTTTACTTTCAGCCTCAGTCACCATTTTAATAAAAGAAAATGTCATTATTTCATTAATTTGCTCAACCGTTTAATCCTGTAAGGGATGCGGGGAGGCTGGAGCCTATCCCAGTTGACTCTGGTGAAGGCAGGGTACACCATGGACAGCTCACCAGTTCATCACAGGACACACACACACACAAAACCATTTATACTCACATTCACACCTAGGGGCAATGTGGAACAGTCAATAAGCCTAATGTGCATGTCTTTGGACTGTAAGAGGAAACCAGTGTACCCGGAGGAAACCCACAGAAGCATGTGGAGAACATGCAAACTTTACACAAAAACGCACTCGCCAAACCTGGGACTCCAACCCAGAACCTTCTCGATGTCAGGCAGATGTGCCGACCACTATGCCACCGTGCTACCCAATGTCTTTATTTGTGCCATACTTATTCATAGCTTAAAAAAAAAATCCTCTTCAAATATTAATATATACTAATACTGTTATGAGGTTTTACTGACATTCTATAATTCACTACTTGATGATTCCCAAATGTCATATAGGAAATGTTTTTACTATCCAAATTAATATCCAAGCGTTTTTAAAAGTCAATATAAACATTACAATCTGTACAAAACCACAACAACAACATTATAATAATAAAATAATAAAAATCCCCACCAAAAGTAAACAGCATTGTACTGTTGGCATTTACTGCATGAGCAACATAAAACATTCTACTCAAAAATATTTTTTAGGCATTTATATTTTGGAACATAATAAAAATTTTAATTTCTATTATATGTAAATAATTTAAAAATAACAATGCACATTGTTTGCATTTGGGCCACTGTATGTCTCATAAAAATGGGCGGGCAACTTCCTGTTTGATGTTGACCACGCCCCACTTATTTAACTTGACGTTAATGAAGTCATTATAGTACAGAAGGGTGCAGTACAGGCTTTGACTTTCATTTATCAGGCCAGAAAAGAAATTCTGTTATAGCCTCTTCCTGATTAAAAGAAAAACAATAAATCATAAAGCATATAAGTAAAAAAAAGTCAATCTGCCTATACATATGATTTAATCCACCAGCCAAAAAGTATTGAACCTTATTTATTTCATTATTTAAAAAAAAAAGATTGTGCTCTTAAAAGCTGCAGGTGAACCATTTTGTTAGCGAACACATCTGTGTGGGGTTCTTTACTTAGTTTATTTATTTAACTCCACAGTTGACTTAACCACAAAAAACCTTTCATATAATGTACATATGTATTTAGAGGGAATTTAGCCTTCTAGTATTAACAAACGCTTCTAGCACTAGTTATCAGGTCATTTTAAAACACCCAAAACGGCTTATTCCGTCCTTGTTTACAGCCATTGTCGCGCGCGCTGCTCGGGAGCGTCACGGCACACCTGGTCCTACCTGCGCGCACTTCCTGTCCCAACGTCACTGCCTGCTGGCTTGTTTTCGAAAGCGTGTCGTCAACGGAATAAAACAACCTGTAGGAATATCCCATAAAATGCTTCTGGCTCGCAGCGATTCCTCGCCAGGACACTCTGTTTGATAGAGTAAGTTTTCCCTCATATTAATCCTCATTTTCCTCAAATCAGCTTCCATGTGCCAAGTTTTATTGACCACTTCCGGAAAAGCCTCCCAGGTAAAGGCGAGTTTCGGTGTGTGTGCGCGCCACCGAGCAAGAGAGCGACGGTTTCTATTTCATCCCCTTCTTTTTAACTACATGTCATTGCTGTGTATATTAGAAACATTTATTACTAATTGCTCATGTCGGATGAACTAAGAAGCGCTTGGGTTGAGCTTTAATGACAGCGTGGTGGCGTGGTTTCGGTCAGTGCTGCCCAAGTTACACTGTGTTCCGTTTAAGGTCATGGACGCACTTTATCTGTAAAAAAAAAAAAAAAAAAGTATTTCCTTAAAACCCGAATACTCTGCTTATTTTGTACCTTTCTTTCGGATTTTGCTTCTTAAGGGTTTAGCCTGTTGTCACTCTAGCAAGCAGATTCTCAGAGCTGGACACTAAATGATTAATAGCTCTGTACTCAGGTGTCAGGTCAATGGCCAGCAGAACTTTGACCCATCTCTATCCATACACGTGGGTCTGTCATTTAAAGGCGCTCACTCACTGGGGAAATGTTTTATCTTCCACTTTCAGTTCATGTTGACTAAATATTTTGAACCCACCCCAGCTGACGGGCTTAGTATTTCTTATTCCCCCGATTTTACACCTTCTTTGGTTCTGTGTTTATTTACAATAGCAACTAGGAATGCACAGAGAGTGCAGACCTCTACCAAGGTACCACAATCTCTAAACTTCTTAATGCAGGCTTAGTTTTTAATCAGCTATGTGTTTGTGAAGTTGTGAGGCTGGCGCCCATCTCAGCCGACTCTCCTAGAAGATACGAAGGTACACCCTGAATGGCTCACCAGACCACTGCAGTGCCAACACACATACAAACGTTCACACTACCGTTCACACTCATTCTCACACCTATGGGCAATTTGGAACAGCCAGTCAGCCTTCTATGCATGTTTTTGGACTGTGGGAGGAAACTGGAGTACCAGAGGAAACCCATGCAAACACGGGGTGACCATGCAAACTCCACGCAGAAATGCACCAAGCCCAGGAATTGGACATCTGACATTCTTGCCATGTGGCGAAAGTGATAACCACTGCACCACCGTGCCACCATATATTGTCTTCCTTTTTATTGCCTTCAAGTGTAATGTGTTTTTCCGCAAGTTGGCAGCAGTTGAAACAGCCTGTGTCATTATTGGGAATCCATAGATAGTTTGCAGGTCACTTATTTTGACCCTGCAGACATAGAGTTATGGGCTGGAAAAGAGGATTAAGACCATGATGTTTGTATTATTAGGGCAGCATGGTGTTGTAGTGGGTAGCATGTTCGACCCACATCACAAAGTCCTGGGTTCAAGTTCCAGGCTTGGTGAAGCCGTTTCTGTGTGGAGTTTGCATGCTGTTCCCATGCTTGCCTAAGTTTCCTCAGGGTACTCTGGTTTCCTCCCACAGTCCAAAGACATGCACATTAGTCTAACTGGCTGATTTAGATTGCCCCTAGGTGTGTATGTGGGTGTGAATGGTTGTGCGTGTTGACCCTGGGATTGACAGGTGGGCTGTTCAGCGTGTTCTCTTCCTTCATCCAGAGTCAGCTGAAATAGGTTCCAGGCTCATTGCAACACCAATAAAGTAGAAAGTGGTTTGGCTGAATGAAGGTTTCATATTCATGTTTGAATGTATTTAATAATGAGGTGGAAGGCAGGGATGGTGTTCTCTTGTGGCATGATGATATCCCCCACCATTATGCATTTGTTCATATGAAGTACAGTGAATGATAGTAATTATGGAAGCAGTACTACGGAGCCGCTTATTTATTTATGCATGGTGTTGGTGGGATGAATGATTCATAGTCTTTCAGTCAAATTGAGAAAAGCTTTTTAAACTGGGCCGTCTCATTGACTTTGATTTACAGTTTTGCTGTGGTGGACAGCAGTATTGGTGATTTATTAGGCTGCACCTCCTCCCTTAGGAATTGGAAAGCTACTTTATATTGACACATGGGCAGTTTGGGGGGCGACATCCTGGTGAGAAATCCAATCTGCCCCTTTTTGTCTATTACTTTATCAACGGTAATATGAGACAGTTGGATAAATGGACGAAATCTCAAGACTGTTTTAAGCTCATTCAAGTGTAGAGGAAAAATGAGTACATTTCTGTTTTTCCCATGAATCACAGTTAATGATGTTTCATTAGGATGTTGGTGAAAGCTTTTTGTTTTAGCTGTATAGCAAAGTGCTTGGTGATATTACTGTACATATTTTTTGTTTGAAGCAGTTGTTGTTTTTACAAAGGGAATGGCAGTCAGTAATATGTCGTAATGTGCAGTATACTATCCCTATTTTCATTTGGGATTTTCTTCCAAAATATAATACGACAAAAATCTTTGTTTTGGTAATTACCGTGAACCATTTTTTCATTGATAAAGGATTTTGTACAGTGGTGCCTGAAAGTTTGAGAACCTTTTCATAATGTTTCTGCATAATATGTAAATATGTCCCAAAACATCATTGGATTTTCACGCAAGTCCTGAAAGTAGGTAAGAGAACTTCCCTAAACACAGGAGAAAAAAACATCATGCCTCGTTGTATAGAAAAATGATCTAGTATACCGTCTGTGAGTGGCAAAAATATGTCAACATCTGAGCAGTTGAATTTGAAGGTGAAATTAGTTGAGTGTTTTTCAGATGATTGGATGAAAATCAGGTGAGCACCCAGTTTAATTTAATGAACAGCTCTTGGGTACAAGGTGCAAGTTTCTTGGCCTCCGGAACAGGTGCAAGCTGTGCTCACTTTTCTGTGTGTTTACACGGTCACTCTCAAATCGATAGCAGGCGAGAAGCACAAGTACACGTGCAAATCATTGATCAGAAACAAAGTACTGGGCGAGGACCTAATTTTTTAATGATTATAAAGCTCTAGTAAGGAAAATGCAGTGACACAACCTGATGTATAACCTAAACCTCTGAAGAAGAACTGCCTACCTGCCACGAACCCCTGTGAAAAGACTTAATAACCTGGACTATTGTGCACACGTAAACCCTCCTACTTGACACCTCATGTGTCAAAATGGAGCAGGTTGTACCCATCCGTGTCAAGTTATTCTGGGACTTTTGCAGCTTTTCAGGGTGCAAGTTTTTCCGGTACGTGTGCCCATGAAAAACCAGTTAAAGTCTGACCTTCACAACTCATGTTTGTCGAAGTGTATCGTGGTACAAACAAAGGAGATTTGTGAGGACGTCAGAACAAAGATTTTTGATGCTTATCAGGCGTTTTTGGCTCGTATAACGTGCTAATGGAAGTGAATCTTTCCAGCGGAATGGCATCTTGCTGCTCTGTGGCATCCTATGGCTACTCGCTCGCACTCTTACTAGGATAAATTATTTTTTTCAATATTTTTTTTTAGCTAATTGTCCTTGAGTCTGTCAGCAAATTCTACACTATTGATACTCTTGTGTTATTGAAATGTTCTCTAAAGCTACGGTTTCTAATTGCTGTACTTTACATGTCGAGACAAAGATTGCGTGTCTTGTTACCTCATTTTTATTTCCTTCTATAAACAAGTTATTAAAATTATTCTTGATATAGGTAGGGTAGGGGTTTGAGACTTCCCACCAAAAACATGTCAAGTAAGAGAAATCGTATGAGGGATGAGCTTTTAGGCAGTGCATAAATCTCTATATTCTGATGTAATTGGCTGTTCCAAAGTGTCCCTAGGTGTAATTGTAAGTGTGATAGGTTGTGCATGTTGGCTCTGCAATGGACTTGTGAGCTGTTCAGTGTGCACCACACCTTTGCCTTGATTTAGCTGAGATAGGCTCCAGCCTAAAAGAATATTATTTTTATCATCATGATCATATAGCCTAAACATAAAGAAAAACTAAACTGTTAAACAAACTTTAAAAGTGAGTATTTTGAATGCAGTAAATAAGCATTATTATTTGACATTTGAAGTTTTTTTTTTTTTTTTCGTTTGCTTGTTTTTTTAATGTAAAGTGGTAGATCATTTTTCTGAACTCCAAAAATATCATCATTCATTCTCATTCATTTTCTAAACCGCTTAATCTTGATTACGGTTGTGGGGAGGCTGGCGCCTATCTCAGCCGACTCTGGGTGAAGGCATGGTGCACCCTAAATAAATAAAGTAATATTAAGATTTTGGCCCTGCCTAAAAGGGGAGCTCCTGATAAACAGGTATGATAGCAATTGGGTGGTGTTATGCGAGCGGCGCAGCTCCTCTAAGGTGGAAATAAATATATCCGTCTCCCCTGCGATTCCTGAAGTCGGCCTGGAGTGAATGAAGGAAAGGTTAACGCTGTTTTCTGCTCAGTGCCTTTTACTAGCTAATTTGCATGTTTATTTGTATCACCTGTCCTGTTAGGTTAATTATCTGTTTAACGAGTCCGTGTTGTGTTGCCGCAGAGATCATGTGTGGCGGTGGTGGGGTGAGGCAGAAAGTACTGATTACATTGGCACACAGAGAGCCAATTAGAAACACCATCAGTTCTCAAATATCCTTATTCTCAGCATGCAGCTCTGCAGGAGGAGACCCAAAATTAAAATCTTTAAAATGTAAATGTTTAATGTTTAATGTAGTAAAATGTAACATCTATACAGTACATAAAGTATGAATGTGTACGTTCAGCTCAGTTTTTTGAGTCATTTAATAGAGCTCGTGGACAGGAAGTGTTGTGACAATCCTCGGTATTTGTATTTGCACCAATCAGCATCACGTCAGAGATAGGATTGGCACGATCTGATGGACCGACACCAGACAGGCATTGAAGTCATACCCTATGCCTCTGGGGCTTTGTTCAGGAGCTCCACTAATAATTGTGAAAGTATTTTTCAGTTCCACAGTTTTGCTTTCAAACTGGAAAGCTAATAAACAATTGACGAACATCACCACAATGTTTACCTCCACTACTATTATTCTCGGCCTCTACTGAAGCTTCTGTGTCCTAAAATCCCACAATGACTTGCATTTCTTATTTTAGCTGATGTCCCTATGATGCTATCTGTGATTATTGCTCATAAAGCCTGTTGACTTTGCTGTTTTCCAGAAACTGGAAAACAAACAAGGGGTTTACTTTTCAAGTAGATTTAATATTGGTAACTTAAATATGATTTAAAATTTTTTTTTTAGTCTGACCCACTCAAAATCGTAACAATTTTAGCCCGAGCCTTGTTATAAAAAGCATTGCCTGCCGAGCCAAAGGCAGGACTGCCGAGGCATGATTGCTAAGACAGACAACTGGAAGGAAATTTTAACATTTCCACATCTTACAGGTAGATCTAGTAGAAAACCAAGCTTGAAATATGTAAAAGAACACTCAAATGCTTCTTTAACTGTCGTCTGACTGCTTCCGATGTAAACAACAGAATCCAGAAAGAGTGTCTTTACTGCACATGCGCAGGGGACTTTTTTGCTTAACTATTAAATTGTCACATTTTATATAAATATAATGAATGGAACAGTTGTTTAAGATTTACTTTATCTTTTTGATGAAACATACTGGAGTTAACACTGATTTCAATGACTTTGGCTTATGACGTCACACTGTTGTGATCTAATAACAAAAGAGATAAGCTTTTTTTTGTCTTTTATAAGAAATGAGAGGGGGAAAAAAGTCCACAGTGATTTTTTTTTTCAAAGCTCTTGCTGTTACAGCTTCAAAAATAGTGCAGCAAAAGAACCAAATGAACACAGGACTCAAGATTTTTTATTTAGTGACAACATGACACCACTAAAATGTATTCAATTCCAGTTCTGTTACTATAAGCTTTGTTCCTGCTGGTGTTAATAATTCGTGTGTGTTCTGTTTGGTTTTGGAAATGAAACTGGGATATTTCGGTTAGGTTTACTGCCTCATTGTGATTTTTGTTTTAGTGATTGCATGACCGAGAATGTGTACACAAGTACTGCGTTTAATTCAGGGAGGTGGAGTGGGCTGTGCCTAAAAGTTATGCACTAGGGCCAGTAATGTTGATCTTCCACCACCGCCTCTTTGCTCTTCCTACGCTTGTGCGATAATAGCACATAAACTCCCTGCTTTTCCTGACACACACCCACACCCACACACACACACACACACACACACACACATACTATGACCCCTCCTCCTGTCTGTATGGAAAGATATTAAACGCCACTCTCCACTTGGCTCTAGTTTAGCTAGTCACACGGTTCTTTCTGACTGCATGGTTTTGTGTATATACGGGTTTTGGTTTCAGTCAGGCCCTGGGCACTCACCATAGCTGAATTTGAATCTCCGTTTTGCATGAAGTGGTTTCGAGGAGTTTGTTAACATTTGCTGTGAGGTGGGTGGAAAACCTGAATAATATTTACTGTTCCAAATTCCTGGAGGAAATCTTGTGTTTGTTTACAGCGGTGTGGAATGAAAAGGCTAAATGGGATTTGTTGTGGCGTTGTTTAGGTATTAGAGTTTGTGACTGTAATTGTATGATGAATTATAATCTCCAGAAATGAGCAACGTGAACTCTGACATTCAATCCAGCTGTGATTCCTGAGGATATAGCTGCCCGTCTTTCTCTGCATATTGTTGCTGTTAAGTGTCATTTCCTGTTCAGCCAGGCAGGAGCCAAAAAAAGGAACCTCCACTAGCCACATTTTTCTTTGTTCTCTTTTTCAACAGAAATATAAGATGTAGGAAAAAAAGAGGGCGGACTTCTCGTCTGTCTCTGGACTGAACACTCGCCTGCACCAGACTCTGCACCTGACAAGGCTCGGATTGAGAGTGCAGATTTTGAGGACATCTCTTCAGTCTAGAGCGAGGAAGAGCTCGCGAGACCATGGCGGAGCAGAAGTCAGTGACCTCTCCGGGTAGCCTGACCTGGGCTCGGGTGTGCAAAGAGTGCGGGCAGTGCCACAACAGCCAAGATAGTCACATTTATGAGTACCAGGATGAGGTGGATGATGAGCTGGTATGTCACATATGTCTGCAGCCACTGCTCCAGCCTGTGGACACTCCATGTGGACACACATACTGCCTGCAGTGCATTAGCAGCTTCTTACGTGAACAGGACTTCTGCCCCGTGGACCGACAGCGAATGGCTTTGCAACAGTGCCGGTCTGCCAGCCTGCTGGTACGCAACCTGCTCGATAAGCTCACCGTGCTGTGCCCTTTCTACAACGAGTGCCAGCAGAGCATGCAGCGCTGTGAGCTACAGCCTCATCTGCACAACAGGTCAGTGCATTTAGGTACACTGTGTAATTTTATAAAAATGTGACTCATCACAACAAAGAAGGTATTAATTTGGAAACTATCAAATGTTTTGAACTTTAAATGCGGTTTTCTCCAAAGTTGCTTAAAAGGCTGAAAACTCTTGGCAGGTTTTGGTTAGTTACCCCAAAACTAGCAAATCTGTTAGAAAATTTGGTATAATTTAAAAGTTTAGGATATCAGTGACGAAATGGTGCCAATAACTCAAAATTATTAATTTTTCACTTAATACCCAATTTGCTGTGATGGGTCACAAGTATCTGTGTGATATATGAACACGATAAGGAACAGCAGTTAGTGATCATCTGAGCTTGGTCATGTGTCATTTATTTGCAGACATGCAAGCTGTTTTTCCAAATTTTGTGGTTGCGTGCTTGTAAATAAAGTTTCAGAAGTACCGAACTGCATTAAAAATGCTGGCATTTAAGGTATCATGACATTCATTCATTGATTCATTTTCTAACCGCTTATTCCTAATTATGGTCGCGGGGAGGCTGGCGCCCATCTCAGCCGACTCTGGGCGAGGGCGGGGTACACC
>JBCNYG010000022.1:33312384-33322799 GCA_039654305.1 Porochilus rendahli | reverse complement strand
TAAACATCTGAACTTTCCAGTGAGCACCGTTGGAGCCATTATTTGAAAGTGGAAAGAACATCATTTTACCATTAACCGGCCAGGACCAGGTGAGATTCGCAAGATTTCTGACAGAAAAGTCAAAAGAATAATCAGAAGCTTGGCCAACATTTGGACAAGCCTATAAAATACAGGGAGAATATAATCTGTTCAGATTAGACCAAAATTGAACGTTTTGGATGTCATAGCACACACCATGTTTGGAGAAGAAATGGCAAAAACGCCCCAAAAACACCATACCAACAGTAAAGTTTGGAGGTGGAAACATCATATAATTGAAGGAAGGATGAATGGAGAAAGGTACAGAGACATTCTTGATAAGAACTGGCTGCCATCTACCAGGATGCTGAAGATGAAACAAGGGTGGACAATTCAGCAAGACAATGATTTCAAACACACTGACAAAGAAACTCTCAATTGGTTTCATAGAAAGAGAATAAAGCTGCTTGAATGGCCCAGTCAATCACCCGGCTTGAATTGAATTGAAAATGAATGGAAAGGACTGAAGATCAGAATTTATAGAAGAGGCCCCCAGAACTTTTAAGATATTATTACATATAACTTAATTTATGGACTCATTTGTTTTAATATGTTTGTATGTGTGGATTACTCGGGTTGTTACCAACATTTCATGTCAACAGCCCCATTAGACTCCAAATCCAAATCCTCCATTGGTTAATAAATTGATTCCCATTGATCATTTTTGTGTGATTTTCTTGTCAGCACATTCAACTATGTAAAGAACAAAGTATTTAATAAGAATATTTCATTCATTCAGATCTAGGATGTTATTTTAGTGTTCCTTTTTTGAGCAGTGTATATATATATATATATATATCCTTAGGTCGCTGGTTGGGGCAGTGGTGGCCTGGTGGTAGGGTGCTGGATTACTGATCCCACTATCGGCGGGTTGTCAGTGCTGTCCCCCCAGTGCAGCTAACTGGGTTATCAAATGCAGGCCATGTCTCTCACTGTCTGTGGTGGGAGAATGTAAAAGAACCATTGCTGATTTTCATCAAGAGTAGGCTGCATAGCCGTCAGTGTGTGTCTGCCCTACAATGGCCTGGCGAGATGCCCAGGGTGTACTCTGCCCTCGCCCAGAGTCGGCTGAGATGGGCGCCAGCCTCCCCGCGACCCTAATTAGGGATAAGTGGTTCAGAAAAGGAACTAATATATAACTGAATTAATATATATATTTGGGCCCGTGCTAAGTATAATTTGTCATGTTGGAACTACTACCTTGGTACAATTATACTCAGCCCCATTGTGCTACAGGTCCTTAAGTGCCAGTTGGCTGGCTCAACAAAATGGGCACTAAATGTAGAATCAACTGTCAGCAAGCAATATTTGCTAAACTGTATGTGTTACTGTTACTAAACATGGGTTTATAGTGGGGCCACAGTGTCTATCATCTCCAAAGATCAACAGCGTGTGGAGAGTGTTCAATGATGCTTGAAGCCTGTTTTAAACCTGTTTTAAAAGGAGGCTGGGTGCATCCAAGAGATGAAACTTAAACGATGTGTGTTTCTGAGTTTATCAAGATTCCCACATTATACTATGATTCCCACATTCTATCACGAATGGCATCAAATCGTCATAATTTGTAATATTCATCATGATCCTCACAAATCCACCAAGTTCCCTCAAGATCATCATAATTCCACAAAGTTTCCTCAAAATCATCACAATAACACAAAGTTCCCTCAAGATCATCATAATTCCACAAAGTTCTTGTAAGTTCATCACAATTCCACCAAGTTCCCTCAAGATCGTCACAAATCCAGGAAAATAACAAAGGACCTCAACCATCCCAACTATGAACTCTTCTCTCTGTTGCAGTCAGGGAAACGCTTCCGTTACTTGAAAGCAAACACTGTGCAAATAAAGAGGAGCTTCTTCCTGCAGGCTGTTCGGCCCTTGAACCAGAACACTGGTACCTGGACTTTGTAGACGCTACCCTACACAGAAACATTACATTCTACCTCAGCTTATGGTTGGACACAGACACAGACACAAGTCTCTTTATACTTGACACTTTACATACAGTGTTACTGTAAAATTGCCACTGCATTAATATTCATTCATTCATTTTCTGAACCGCTTATTCCTAAATAGGGTCGCGGGGAGGCTGGCACCCAGCTCAGCCAACTCTGGGCGAGGGCAGGGTACACCCTGAACAGCTCCGCAGGCCATTGCAGGGTCATCAGTCACACAAACTCACACCTAGGGGTGATTTGGGAAAACAAATTAGCCTACTGTGCATGTTTTTAAACTGTGGGAGGAAACCGGAGTACCCAGAGGAAACCCACACAAGCACAGGGAGAACATGCAAACTCCACACAGAATCGCCCGAGCTGGGAATCGAACCCAGGACCTTCTTGCTGTGAGGCGGACGTGCTAACCACTATGTCACCGTGCCGCCGTATCATGACATTAACAATCATTATTTCCTCCAGTTCACTTATTTTCCTCTACAATGCCTGCCTTCTTCAGCATGCCTCACATCTAACTCCCCGAGCCCGAGATCCAATCACAAAGGAGGACAATTTAAAGTTTTAAATCCAGTGACTATGACTGCTGCTTAGACAGCCTACATGCACAGCTGATCTGTATCACTGATCGCCACTGAAGGCTTTTGCTCATTTGTTAGCTAATTTTTTTTTTCATTATTGGTTTAACTTTATAGTACAATCTAAACATATGTAACAAAGACACCTGTAAATGTGTAATTTGTTGGTTCTTTACGTTCTTCCACAAGCAAGACAATGGTATTCCTTAAACAAAACCTGATCACATTTAACAGCGCTTATGTAATCTAATTGCATGAGTCTGTTATTTTGGATGGCATATATTACGCGATTATTGAAAGAGGCAATGGCAACATAATGGTGGCGTAGCGGTTAGCACGTCTGCCTAACAGCAAGAAGGTCGTGGGTTTGATTCCCAAGCTTGGGGCGTTTCTGTGTGTTTCTTCTTCCATTCGTGCGTAGGTTTCCTGCGGGTACTCCGGCTTCCTACCACAGTCCAAAAACATGCCCAGTACGCTAATTAGCTGTTCCAAATTGCCGCTAGGTGTGAATACTTGTATGTGTGCTAGCCATGCATGTCTGGCGAGCTGTCCGGGATGTACCCTGCCTTTGCCCAGAGTCTGCTGAGATGGGTGCCAGCCTCCCTTATCCCTAATTGGGATTGAGCGGCTTAGAAAATGAATGAATGAGTGAATGAAAGCGGCGATCAAGGTGATTTTATCTGCCGAGGCTGATACAGATAGCACTGCCAAGATTTGCAAAATCAAATTCAGTAATTGTCTTATAATCCATTCAATATATTTTAAACTAGACAGTCACATTACTGTATTAGCGGTGAGTGAGCTGGCAGTGCGGTATGACCTAATGAGGGTATCCAGAGGAAATGGGGTTGTCGCCAGTGTGAGTCAGCCGGAAGTGCCGCTAGTTATAGCATGCTGTTCCACTAACACTCCTTCTCGGCAAATTCCACAAAAAGCAACAAAATATGGAATTAAAAATGCATAAATTAGACTTCCTTTCCCTCAAACCTGAATTTATCATCTTTTTGCAAGGTGTACGCTTCAGGTGTTGAAACTGACCAGCCATTTATGGCCTTGCTTTCTCGAGGAGGAGTGGGAGAGTGAGGGACATCGGTGCGTGATGGTCAACTTATCGGATGTCAGTGATGAAATACTTCATCTCGGAGAGCTAAATATCAGGAATTAGTTGATGACTGTAATGAAGAATATTTTGAATGAATAATAATGATAATAAGTATTCGTGGTTAAAGGCTCAGTCGACCTGTTGCTTAATATTGTAGTGAGATGTGAACATTTTATGTCTATTTATTTTTAAATTGCTGTCCAATCTTAAGAAAGACCGAATAACAAGAAACACACACGCACGCGTGCACACTTAGAATGACTTACCCACATACCAGCATGTTTCTTGAAGGTGAGTGGAACTTGGCAGGCCATGTGGAAACCCATACACTCATTAGTAGAATGCACAAAAGTCCAGACAGTCAGTAATAAAAAAAAAAAAAAATTCCTTTATACATGCATAGAAAAAGAAGAGTGACTATCATTTCTCCTCAAGCAGAGTGATTGTTGCTCTGCTTGAGGGGAAATGATAACACTTTCCATTCCACACAGAGCAGGGCCAGGTTTGTTGGTCTCCCACCCAGGGATGGCTGTGTGGTATTGATGAGATTCAAACTCCATCTTGATGAAATGAACACTTTCTGTGTAAAACATTTATAGAAGTTGAAGTTTGCTGGCACTTTTTCCTCACAGGAACCTACAGGGCAGAGGACTTTGTGCCTTCTGGTTCCTCTTTAACATTTTAAAGGGTTTTTTTTTTTTTTTTTTTTTTGGTGATCTGGTTTGTAGTTTGCTATCTACAGCCATTGTTCCACAAAAAAAAAATCCCTTCACTCACCTTTACTTAATTAAATGTGCACACTGGTCCCACTAGATCAGACTGTGGTCAACTGACGTGGCTTTTTCCGATTCTCAATAAATAACGTCAGTTGGCCACATTCTGATCATGTGAGACCGATGTACACATTTAAGTAATTTTTTTATGTTTAGTGTAAGCATTTAGAGTATGCTTTTTTCTATTAGTTTTTTTCCTATTAAGTTTTTGCTACATCTATCTATCTATTTATTATTATTATTATTATTATTATTAATAATAATAATAATAATAATAATAGTAATAATAATAATAGTAATAATAATATAATAGTAATAATAATAATAATAATAATAATTATTATTATTATTATTATTATTATTATTATTATTATTATTAAAAGAGAGGCGGTTGAGTGCACAACTACTTATAGTGGCTAAGTAAAGTCTGTTGGGCTTTTCACACCCGAAACCAGGTCATCAGAGCCGGAGCTTGTCCCCAGTTTCTGTAGTGTGAAGTGACTAGAAGTTCCACTCCTGAATGGAACCCTAGTCCATCGCAGGTTCCCCTTCCAGTATTTTTTTGGTATGTATTCATACTGCAGGGTGGACAGACGCACACTGTCTCAAGTTTAAGAATTTGCCCAGGGGTCTTGACTTCACGATCATGAGCCCAGCACGCCAACCTCTACACCACCGGCCCCACACAATGGCTAAGTTAACAGCTAAATTGTATTGGGAACGATCCACAATATTAAATGCAACCGTAAACTGATCATGCAGAGATGTCATTTAATTATTTAAAAATGTATTGCTTAATCCTGCTTAATCCTAATTAGGGTCATGGGGAGGCTGGCACCTATCTCCACCTACTCCGAAGGTGGGGTACACCCTGAACAGCTTGACAGGCCATTGCAGGGCCAACACACACAGAACCATTCACACTCACACCTAGGGTTTGGATAGGGTTCTTTATTGTTATGTGCAGTATACTAACAGTTGTTTACATTTTTTGTTTTCTCCCCCTGAAAAAAACACGGATGAAAATCATGCTCAGGCATCTCTGGAATGTACCTTATCTTAGTATGATGGTATGCAGATATTCGACTAAGCTTCACTGGAAAACTGAGTACCG
Organism: Porochilus rendahli; assembly: GCA_039654305.1. NCBI lineage: Eukaryota > Metazoa > Chordata > Actinopteri > Siluriformes > Plotosidae > Porochilus > Porochilus rendahli. The sequence goes on along the minus strand of JBCNYG010000022.1, from coordinate 33,317,202 downwards.
ATATAAGGAATTGATTTGAGAGATTTGATTTTACTCAAATGATGTTCCTCATCGGAAACCACATTATCAACCACAGTAAGATATCTGAGTGTCTGACCGTTTGTTTTCAAAGAAAACTTTAAATAGGACATTTCCCTTTTTTCTGTGAGAGCATGTGCACTATGTCTGGAATACCATTTAAAGTGGACAGCTTCTGAAACCCCAGCATTGGCTTGGCCTCCTAATTATCATCCGAGTCGCCATCTGTGATGTAAAGTTAAGATTTAAAGGATGTTTAGAGGCCAATGTATGTGAGCTGGAGAGCTCAGTGTAAACACACAGCGAGAAGGGAGTGTTCAGGAAGAGAGAGGACATTTATTTGGTCAGACCTGATCCTGATCTAGTCTGTCTGTCAGCTCTGTCTGCCTGCAGAGAAGTAGAAAAGCCATTCAATTTTCTCTTGCTTTCACTCTCTTGCTATGTGTAAGATAAACCAAAGTTTTCTCCTGAATTCAACCACCAAAAAAACAAGACCTGCTAGGACAAACACTGACATGTACTTGCAAGCACTTGTAGCACTGAAAGGGATGAATAGTCGCTAGTTTTACCACGGTTTGACACTTATATTTAAGACAGTGTTGGTCATTTTTTATTACTGCTGCTGCCATCCCATAATGAATGTCTTGCACGTTAATTACCAACATACCAGGGAGTAATGAACCATGCTTGATTTCCCACTCCTCCGGTTCCCCGTCTGGATTTCTGTGCTCTGCGTTCCGTCTTTCTCACACCCTTTCTTTGTTCAGCCTTATCTTTTTTGCTCATTTCGGTTCTCCCCGACTTCCTCCTTTCCAGATGCCCTGCATTCAGGCGGCTCAGGGAAGAGTCTGAGAAGAGAAAGAGACCCTCCTGGAATGAACTGAAGGGAAGCAGGAGAGAGGAAGAAACTGACATCAAATCCAATCCAGCAGCCCCACGTACAACTAGTCCCCGTGGACCCCAAGAACCTGGCATAGCCAGTCCTGCCGTTGAGGAGCCAGAGGATGGTAAAGCCATTCTGTTATTCTTTCCTAAACCAAAACCCTGATTTGTGCAACAGGTCTCTCATACATTTAACTGAATCTCGGAATTGATTAGGAATCCTGAAAGGTGGTGTATAATTCAACACACACACCCAAAAATTTCTCAAATTTTGGTTGCCATAGTTTTAATTGATGAGTGTGTGTTTGTGTGATAACAAAAATTAACTTGTCATCTGAACACAATCACCATCGAAAAGGAGGGTTTCTGTATGTACAGTAGTGTCCGTCCGGGTTTTGCAGGCGTCTGCAGTGGTTTTCAAGTCATTACTTCCACAACAGAAAGAAAAATGTGATTCTCTCCCTTCCTTGGTGCTCTTGAAACATCCTATAACGATGCTGTGTTTTTGTCTGATGCCTTTTCTCTACTAGGGCCTTGTCATTACTGAGAAATTGCCAAAGCACGTCTTGCTTCTTCGCTTGACATTTTGTTTCTGATCACTAATTTGCGCATGTGTCCTTGCATGTTATCCCACTAGCATGGTAGAGTGGCTGTGTAGACGCATAGGACAGAGGGCTCATATTGTTCTGCACGCAACTTGTGAAGGCAGCTTAAGTAACACCTTGTCAGTTTGTGTCAGTTAAGAGAAGAAAAGTGTGAAGGCCCTACAGAAATCAGTGAAAAGAGGAGGAAATGGAATTGCAGCTGTGTTGACGCTCGGTTAGAAAACAAAACAGTTGGTACCTTTTTAATGAGGCTGTTCCTTATGTGGGAGGAAAGTATGGGATTACTGGGAAAGCCTAGTGATCTCATTCTACTGGAGCAGTCACCATATTATCACTGTCTGCGGTCAGAGATCATGTCTGTACAATACCGTTCGCGGGATCTATTGTCTATGCTAAGAGTCAGGGATGTACGAAAACACAAAATCACCTGGCAACAGAATGATTAATTTACACATACCGTTGTCACCGTTGTCTGAGTCATTCCTGTAAGGGGTGAGTGTACAAACTGGAAACTTCATTCATAATAATCAAAATATCCCCAGGTGTCTTCCAGCCAATAAAAGTAAGATTACTTAAAATTCTATAAAAAGATTCCCCGTTAGATTTTTGAGTATGCGCAAGGTGTTGTATGTGAAAAAGTAAAAACATGTGTAATACTTTGTTTTTCCCAGGAGCTCCCCTCAGGTCCAGTCTCGTCGCAGAAGCCAACATCGTTGAGCTGTTTCGTGAAGAACCAGCAGAGGATTTGGGTTTGCGCATAGTTGGAGGGAAGGACACGCCCTTGGGAAATATTGTCATTCAGGAGATTGTGCGTGACACCTTGGCTGCCCGTGATGCCAAACTTGCCCCAGGGGATCACATTCTGGAGGTGAAACACATTAGATCTGACTGCATATGTGTTTATAAGAGATCAGGTTTAACTCCCTGCAGGACTTTCTTCCTTGCCTGTTGTCAGAGTTCACACCCAGTATACGCGGCGAGAATGCATTCCAGCCAGGTGCTTGGATAAAAGACATTTCGGTGTATTTGCTGAACATTGTCGGCATTTCTGTACTGGATTTCTCATGCAATAAGTGGCCTCATTTAGTTCATTCAATCATATACACAGGCACCAAAAAAAATAACTGTAGCTCACAAGCGACAAACAAACCTACAAAATGACATTAATCTCTCTGCTCTCCCACTGTAGGTATGGATGAAGTGTGTTGTATCCATGTGGAGGTCACACTGTGGGCCCTACTGATAATCTATAGAGTAATAGTGCAGAAATATTTTCCGTACATTTTTAAAAAAAATAAAAAAGCTTTCTTTGTTAGAAAGGAATAGAGTTGCTTACTGTAAGCTTAGTTACACAATGACTCATTACTTGGACGAAATAACCGTTTTGGTTTAGTTTGGACATTTCTTAGTTATACGGGTGACTCAAGAAAACCTCCCACATTTTAAAGGAAAAATTAAAAGTCAAGATTAAAGATTATTTTTAGACACGAATCTTTATTGAATACAGTTTTCAGTCATCATTATTTGCACGCATGGAACTTAGTAAGGGAGGAGATGTGGAGCTAAGGTCCGCTGGTAGCCCAATGACCTTTTTCCATTTTCCCTATACATTGTTTATTATGACATATGGATCATAAAATTTCTAAATATGTGTGCAAAAAACCAACAACAGCAACAACAACAAAAAAAAAACTTCCCATGTCTCGAATATAGCAAATACAGATGAGACATTTTTACGTTTTATTCATTTATTTATTTATTTTTTGCACACATATTTAGAAATCATATGATTGTGTGTTTTACCTACATCATGTTCAAGTGCACACAGATTTTGAACCTGCTTATGTTTCAGCCTGCTTACATTTGACAGATTTGTCCAGTAAATTTTACTTCACTAGGATTCATTTTTCATTTTAAAGACAGTATAGACAGGACTATACTGCCAAACTATTTTGCATTGAAGCAAGTTTTTCTTGCTTACTAACCTGCATGTTAGTGTTACACAAAATGTATATGCAACGCACACCCAAAAAAGTCACTAATACTTTAATATGGAGAGCATTTAGCCTTGATCACAGCATGGTATCTCAATGGCATTATTGCCTCAGGTCAAGGCTCAGCAACATTTAATGTGGCAATAAAATGAAAACCTGGTCAGCTGATGAGCTGAATGTAGTGAATGAACAGGTTATCACATCAATAGACTTTTTCTTCTGATGGCACGGATATTAAATGGGGCCTCAAATAATGGGAGGGTGGTTCAGGTTTCAGGATTTTCAGGAAGGTTTCGGGATGTGCTGGAGAAGACTTTTTGGAGTGGTTAAATTTTTCCTTCATCAATTCAAGATGTCGGTGAAAAATGAACCCAACACTGGACGGAAATAAATGTTGTGTTGTTTGTTTAAACAATTTAAGTTTGTTGAAACAATGCCATAATGATTACATCATGTAGGCAAGGCTAAAGGCGGAACAGTTTCGTGTGTGTGACTTTCTTTGGCCAGGCTTTATCATATTTTAATACTGCAAACAAATAATAATTGGTAGGAATTGACCTAGTCTTTGCATTCTGAAATCCAGTCCGCGATGTAACGGTGGCTTTATCTAATCACATGCTGTGTTTTTGCAGGTGAATGATGTGAGCCTTACCTCTGTCCCTCATGCTCAAGCCATTGCTGTGCTGCGGCGGCCAAGTTCTGTTCTCAGGCTTACAGTTATGCAAGAGAAGGGTTTCAAACCAAGGCCTGAGCACCACATGCAGCCTTTTACCTCTCCTATAGTTCAACCCTCACACAATCTGGGCACAGTGATCCATGTGACGCTGGTAAAACGCGAGCACTCCGAGCCCCTTGGCATAAAGCTTATCCGCAAGTCAGATGAACCAGGTGTCTTCATCCTAGACCTGTTGGCAGGAGGCCTGGCTGCAAAAGACGGCAAACTGCGCAACAATGACAAAGTGCTGGCTATCAACGGCCATGATTTGAGACATGGTACACCAGAGAGTGCTGCTCAGATCATCCAGGTATTCAGAGAAGCAGCTATTATGTAAAGTTCTCACATACCCACTGCCCTGCGCATTTTAGTGTCTTGTCTGCTCCTAACAAACAGCGTTTAACTAATCTGTTTATGAACCGTTGAAATGAATGTGCATATATGTATATATATAATATATATATAATATGTATATGTGGTATAAGGAAAAAAAATTACTACAATTTCATCCCTACAGACCTGTTTTGTGGTTGCCCACTCGTTGGGATTTATCCCTGATTGGGCAGGCACGAAACAGGTCTGTCGGGATGAAATTGTAGTAGTT
>JBCNYG010000022.1:33210850-33228612 GCA_039654305.1 Porochilus rendahli | reverse complement strand
TCTTGTGTTCTCTGGAGGTGTTGTAACTGCATGTGTAGTATCCTGTGTCTGTGTACTTCAGGTTGTGTATCACCAGCTTACTGCAGTTTGCAATTTGCTCACACGGTTCAATTTGGACTCCTTCGGAGCTCAGACTCCTATTGGCAAGCTTCCACTGCACTTGGGTAGACCCCCTAATCCAAACATCAAGAAGGATTATTAAGAATAATGTATAGGGACTTCCACTGATAACACAATTGTCATAATTCACTGTTTTATACGGTGTAGTATCGTCATAAAGTAATCAAACGTTTATGTGTTTATACTGCGCGCTGAGAGTTTCAATTATTTTACTTATAGAGAGATGAGCTTCGGTTTTAAACACATAATTTTGATTTATGAACACAATATATATATATATAGGCGCTACATTTGAAAACCAAAGTTTCAATATTAAAATACTTAACCCTCAGTACACTACCGCACTGCAACAAACTTTAACTCAAATATTTGAGTTGTGTCCAACATAAACATTGGTCGCTTCAAACAATTTACATTGGTTAATGAAAATTTGTTAGGAAACACAGTAATGTGTAGATTTCCTAGAATAAAATGAGTTTTTATTTCCGTAGATATTTTTTTATTTTAAACTTTAATTGATTAGGTGCCCCCAGCCCTTCCTTTAAAATTGCAAGTGTAAATAAAGTCTTTTTTTAACTAGGCATGGAAGTGATTAATTTTTAAATTAGCTGCTTATATTTTAATATGTTGGCCTGTTTTCTTTGTTAATGTCAGGTTACCACAGTAAATGTTCCAGTGATGAACAACTGATGAGGCTGCAAGGTAAAGGCCCTTAATAAAGGGATCTAGTGATTAAAAATTATCCAAATACTTTATGTTTATATGTTTATTTTTTTGGGAAATAGATCTAAGTGTTGTTAGAGGTTATTAGAGGTGGCAAAGTGGTGCAGTAGTTAGAGCTGCTGCCTCTGGGAACCTGGCAGTTGTCCCAAGAAAAATCAGAGTGAAGAATGTGTCTTGTCTTCCTGCCTGTGTGGGTTTGCTCTAGGTGGTCCGGTTTCCTCCCACAGTGTAAAAACATGCGGCTTAGGATAACTGAGTGTTCTACATTGTCCATCTGTCTCTCTGTGTTAGCCGTGTGAAAGTTTGACAACCTATCCAGGGTGCACCCCATCTCTAGTTCAGTGATAGCCAGGATTGGCTCCAGCTAACCCACAACCCACAATATATAAGCAATAGAGAATATGAAAGAAAGAATATCAACAGCAGATTTTATTTCATTCAATTTTCAGAAATGCTTTGTTCTTTATTAGGGTCTCAGGGAGGATGGAGCCCATCTCAGCCAACTCCGGGTGAAGGTTGGGTACACCCCGGACAGCTCACCAGACCGTTGCAGGACCAACACACACAAACATTTACACTCACATTCATACTTGCAAGCGACCGAGAATATCCAGTTATCCTAATGTGCATGTCTTTGGACTGTGGGAGAAAACCAGAGTACTTAGAGGAAACCCATGCAAGAAAATACAAACTCCACACAGAAACACTTTCGCCGGGTATGGGGCTTCTTGCTGTGAGGTGAAAGTGCTAACTATTACACCACCATGCCATCGTCAGTAGCAAATACACACACACAAAACAACAGTGCATGCATGGCAGTCAGAAAGGTGCACATCTGTAAGGAATCCTATTATGAACTGACGATGCAAAAATATCAGGGGCTGAATTCACACTCTTCATATTGATGCTGCAGTTTCTGCCTCATTGATGTGTAACAGATATGAACAGGCATACTGACTTCCTTTGTAAGTTTAGGTTAGTATGAAGAGTTTTTATAAATAACCTATATGAATAAATAATAAGTAACAGGAACACAGAACATGACCTCATTAATCGGATAATTAAACTGAGACGTGATATAAATGAACGTAAAAGTAAAAGGCGATGAAAAGAAATGTCAGTGTAACCTTTCCTGCTTTTATTCTAGACCGTAGTCAGGAAACATAAGGGGAGATTTATTAATTTATTTCCTCCAGGGCTGAAGTTAATTCAGCTCTTAAAGGAGCTGCATTACTTTTATAACACCAGCCTCGGACACCTATCACTATCTGCAGCGCTGTCTTTAGGCAGTGCCGAAATCTATATATTATATTAGTATTAGAATATTGCTGTCAGCTATAATCTGTACTAAACTCTTTTGAGAAAGACATTTCATTTGTTGAAAGACATTTCCATAGCGTACTCAGCATTAAATTCATTTTAAATAATGTAAATAAGCTTGTCAGAAAGGTCTATGAGCCATCTGAAAGAATCATAATAAGGAACTTGAGTAAAGTAGTTGTAGTTGAGGAACTACACACATTGATTAAAGTTATGTCCTCAAAATTGCTACCCCTCATTAAAATTTGGTTAGTTTTATTTAATTTCCCTGCCCCTTGTTTTTATGTTTGCCAGAATGTCAGGAGGTTCACATAAAAAGATCTTCCATGGAGACTTTTGACTTAAATCTAAATACAGATATATAAACAAACACCACTAATCCCTCTGTCTTACACAACTTTGGTTCAGAAGCAACAGCAGATGCATTTATACCCATGGATATTCATTATTGATTATATTATTCATCAATACATGTATTTTTTTTTAAATGATGCAATGCTTTTTTAAAGCGTTTGATATGTACTCTGTCACTCTCGTGTATTCTGATAAAACTGACTTTCACGTGGGAACATGCCTCTTCTTTGATGATGTGTTCCCAGAAAAGCATCAAACATACCATTTCTGACATACCACTGTGTTTGTGTCCGGACTGAGAATACAAACAACTTTAGTCCCTCATAATGAGCCAGATAGAATGGACAAATCAGAGACATTAAGAGCACATGACCTTGTAGGGAAGCATCACACTCTACAGGTCCAGAGGGGTCAACATTCCTGACATGATTGCAACATGATGCAATTCTCCATAAATATTCAGAGAACATGCATGTTTCATTTCTCACTACTTCCACCTTTCTACAGTAATCAGAATGATTTAACCAAATGGGACCATATTGGTTGGTTTATGGAGTCACTGAATTTGTAATCCCTTGGCTAAAATGACATTGTTATCTGTTTTAATTTAAGTACTGAGAGTAAATTAGGCTGAGATTTAAGAGCATTAGAAGTAAACAGTCAGAAACATGCTTCCTTCTTCTGAAATGGGCCTGATTATTAATCTCATTTAAAGACAAAGAAGTGATATGTTTGAATGTATCATCATTATAATAATGGTATTTCTATAGAAGAGACTGAAACATGTGTTGTAATTTTGCAGAATGTGCTTTGGAGAGGAGAATACAGTACCGACAGATGAGTCTCAGGGAGCCTCCAGCATGCAGGTGTGTGTCTTTGGGAGGTTGCAGCTGTGGGTCTAACATGATACCTGCAGGAAGCACGATAGACAATTACTAGGATTAGAAAGCAGATTTGGTCTTACAAGAGAAGCCAAGAGAAAGCTAGTGATCCTGCTGGATGACGGCAGTATTGTTTTTGACCTACAACAATGTATTTAAATGACAAAGCAGCCTCTTTTATGTCCCACTTCCTGTCTTAACCGTCTTTGCATCTACAGCATCTAATTAATTATATATATTTTTTCAGTGTACTGAAATTTTACCTCAGAAATCATGTTTTTAGTATGAGGGTGGACTGAAAAGATCATAGGCTGACTAAGATGAATGTTGGAGCAATGAAACTTTAGAGCTTCGATAAAAAGGGGATGCAAGCACTGCAACACTGATGGAAGAAGTGCGTAGAGCACAGGGGAGACTATGCTGAAAAAGAATCCACATTTAGCTCAAGTCAGCACACTCTGTTTGGTCATTATACTTACTGACCTATTTGAACTTCATTACAAAATGCACCTCCGTATCCTTATTTGTTTTCACTTTTCTGGAAACATCACTATTAATAACGCCCAGTTATCAAAATTTGCACAAAAGACATCTGTTCATTAGTGAACATATACACTACCAATGATATGAGATGGGATTTTATAAACTATATCTCAAATAATACATTTTAAACTCACCCTCTATAAACTGCCGTGGCTCAGTGGTTAACGCTCTGGCTTATTGAACTGAAGGTCAGGGGTTCAAGCCCCAGTACCAACAAGGTGCCACAACATGGGCCATTGGGCGAGGCCCTTAACACTCAATTGCATAAAATAATAATAAATGTACGCAACTCTGGATAAAGGGGTGTGCCAAATGTAAATGTTTCACAAGTGGGAATTAGATTATGTTAATTGGATCGTTAGCTAATACCATTTTGAAGAAATGTGTTTATCACAATCTTGCTTGAAAAATTCACTAATACATCTTCCTTATTAACCAGTAATACTTTCACATGCATTTAAAGCATTGTTTGTTGAGTTATACGCTATACGGACACTTGACCATCAGATGGATATGTTGCTTTTTCCTCAAAGTTGGTGCACGTTGAAAGCAAACAATTATGCAGAATCCTAAAAAGCCAGTACTGGCATTTTGATTCACACCACCCAAACACAAACTGTCTGTCATCAGAACCCTGCAGCACTGGGCTGAAACTATTTCCACCAAGAAGAAGGGGAAAAAAGGAACAAAAACACATCAAGAAAGCTCTGCAAACCTGCAGATATCCAAACTGGGTTTTTGTCAAGTCAGCAAAAAAATCCAAGAAACAACACTGCATCCAACAGAGAGAAGAAGAAGAACAGGGGCATAAATGTTGTCATTCCATGTGTCTGAGAAACTTTGAAGGATTTTCTCTAAACATGACATTCCAGTAAATTTCAAGCCTAACACCACCCTCAGACAAAGACTGGTTCACCCCAAAAACAAAACTTGGGAGAAACCAAACAACAACTGCACAAACGGATGGCGCAACACAGGAGAGCCACATCTGCAGGTCAAGACTCAGCGGCCCACCTACATCTCGAGGACAAGGGATTTGTCTCATTTGAGGACAGCGATGTACAGATTCTGGACAGGGAAGAGAGATGGTTTGAAAGAGGAGTAAAAGAAGCCATCTATGTGAAGAAGGTAAAACCAACATTAAACCGAGGGGGCGGTTTGAAGCTGCATCTTTTAAGAACTTACAGGGCAGCTCTGGATCTCCGTCCCAAGAGGTGTCAGTCCACTTCACACCTTTATTCATCTGACCAAATGACCACATACGCAGACCAGGTGAACAAATGAAGCTTTTTGGATTAAAACCACAAAAAGAAGTCCAGTTGCCTCGACTCAAGCCTTTTAGGATTACCCTGACCTAGAATGGGTGTGCCCCGGCTGTCCCCACCTGTCATCAATAATTGGTAGCGGTATTGGAATATACACCCGTGGAAAAAAGATTCCCATTTGAAGCAGTCTTATAATTTTCCATGGCTGTATAGTCCATACAGATCTCCCATCCTTGACTACCAGCATTCTTACCACATACAGCCCTATTAAAGATGCAGACAAATAAGACAGTTGCTTATACACAATACTGGGCAGCACTGAATGTACACTGATGTACAGTCATTACAAACACAGATCTTGGCTCAATAACAGCTGTATTTGGCCCTCTTGTATTTGAGAAGTGTTAAAAAGCACTCACTATGATGTTGTAAGGTGAAGTTTGTTGTGACTTGTTTGCCATTCACATTGGTGGCACATTGGATCATGTCGTAGTTCTTATTTGAACCCAGTGGAATCCTGAAACCCACTTTTGGATCCCATGACATGCGTTTTTTGACAGATTCCTTCATGGGAGGACTCTGCAAAACAAAAAGCGATCAATCTTGAGATCATCCACCAACTTTTTCTAGGAAAGCATGTAAAGTTCAAATGAGTACAGATACATACTAATACCTAATGAGAGCAAATCACATGCAAAGCAATGTATGGGTGGCTTTCTCTGTGTGATAAGAGTTAAACATGTCTGGAGTATCATGTCATGTTTTTTGTTTATGATTTTTTTTCTTTCATGAGTTCAGGAAAAAGTAGGAAGGAAGGAAATGGGTAGGATAAATGCCACAGATGTTCCAACAGCAGGAAGGTTACACAGCAATCTGTAACATCTAAATTAGACGTATTTGTCCATGGCACAGCAGCATTAGGTACAGTTTAAAAGCACATTAATCCGCACCATATGCACAAACTATATGCACAAACAATGGTGGTTGTATTAAGAGTCAATGTCCTCTATTCTGGATGGAAAAATCTACAGGCACCATCTGCTCTTAAAGGAAACTGACCAGATGGCTCCACCACACCCAGATTCAAGCTTCCCTGCACATCTTTCAATGTATCTACAAACATCCTAATGCTTTCCGTATGAGGTGTGAAGGATGTGTAGATACAGGGACATACTTGCTTCAAAGCCTCATTGTAAAAAATTGTCTTCACTGTTAACATATCAAGTGAAAACAGGAACGTACAGTATAAGCTGGAGAGATTACTCAGCCAAATATTATATTTATTTATATATATATATAAACACCAAAACCATCTTGAACAAGTTGTTAATTCTATACTAAAATGTACTAAAAAGTGGAAATACCCTCATTCATTTATTTACCGAAACATTTAATCATTTATTAGGATCACAGGGAAGAAGGAGCCTATCTCAGCGCGCCAGAACCCAGGACCTTCTTGCCATGAGGTGGACATGCAAACCACTACGGTACCGTGTCGAAGTGATTATATATGGCTTCAGAATATGTGAAATAAAAACACTCACTGTTTCCAAGGTAACATGTTGATCTGGAGATGTTGTCCTGCAAGGGATCTCCAAACTATTTTCATGCCTGTACAGAATCTTTCCATTGAAGATCTCCAGGAATGGATGGTGAGGATCTTTGCATAAAGTATACATAAGCAAATTACATATAATGTTTCTGAGTACTATAGATGCTTAAGCATATGTGTTAATCAAATTAGATGAGGCATCTGCTGAAATTTCTCTCACACGCTGCTACTTGGACACTCAAAAGTAACTGGAAAAACAGGAGCCCAAACAGGAAATAATAGTCAATGACCAGAGCGTCCAAAACAATCAGCCTCTACTTCCAGCTCCCAAAAGTCATCCAGCCCTGTCCAAACACCTTCCTGTTCCTGCACATTTGTTTCTCTGTAAGCTCTGTCTGCCTAATTTGACATAATGAATGTCTTTTCAGCATGTGATCTATATTTTCCTACAATAAAAAGCCACCATTCTCAGGTTGGCTGTTTCATGTTTGTGTTTAAACACACATTACATATTTCAGAGTACTGGGGATCTCCCACAGTTGGAGTCACACAGTCACTTACACTGGGTTTACACTCGGGCACAATATCCACGATCTCTGCGATTTGAGAGGCGTGTAGGGGGTCGTGGGATCGAATCGTGATGATCTTGAGAGATCTTGGTGGATTTGTGATGATTGTGATGATCACGGCAAAACGTTTGACCGTTAAAAATTTTTCAACAATTATTATTACGTATTACGATGTGACTCCAGCTTTGATAGAATGTGGGAGCCGTATTAAGGCGCAGTAGACCTTAACAGAGCGTAACAGAGCATAACAGACCTTGAGGCATCATCGTAGGGAATCTTGATGAACTTGGAAATACAATTCCTTCAAGTTTCCCTATCTCTTGGACGCACCCTGCCTCCTTTTTCTATCCCAAGGGTGCTCATACATCTTGAAACACCACGCTTTTTTGAATTACAAAGATGATGGACATCATGCCCCAGTGTAAACCCAGGGTTACTGAGAGGAAAAAAATATCAAAAATTAACATTGAGCTAGGATCTTCTGGCCTTGTTAATGCTGCAATTGTTGGACCATTTGATGCCAAACGGCTTTCTGTTCCAAAGAACAACAAAAACAAATAAAAACCCAACAACATAAAAAGACACAAAATAACACATGAGGTATTTTTTTCTTTTTTTTCTTTACTGAATTTATGTGAATACTAGGTATGATGTTGATAATCTATGCTCACAGCAAAAACAAAGAAATTTCAGGTCAGAACAGAAAGTTTTCTGAACAGAACACTTGAAATGATGATCGTCCCGATTCTATCTTATCTAGTCTGAGGTCTGGCCCAGGAAACAGTCAGAACTTACCTTTGACAAAAACATACGTAGAACTCTTGTGTTCTCTGGAGGTGTTGTAACTGCATGTGTAGTATCCTGTGTCTGTGTACTTCAGGTTGTGTATCACCAGCCTGCTGCAGTTTGCAATTTGCACACACGGTTCAATTTGGACTCCTTCAGAGCTCAGAGTCCTATCGGCAAGCTTCCACTGCACTTGGGTAGACGCCCTAATCCAAACGTCAAGAAGGATTATTAACAATAATGTACAGGAACATTCACAGATATTTACTCATTTGTTGAGCCACTTTATCCTATTACAGCCATAGGGAGGCTGGAGCCTATCAAAGCCAACTCTGAGCGTTCACCATAAACAACTCGCCAGATAGAACACACACCCCTTTACACGCACACTTACAACTAGGGGCAATTTAAAACAGCCAACATCTTTGGACTGCGGGAGGCAACCCCCACGCAAGCACGCAGAGAACATGCAAATTCCACAGAAAAGACGCCCTTGTCGTGACCGGGAATCAAATCCAGGACCTTCTTGCTGTGAGGCGGACAGACATGCTAACTACTACGCCATGGTGCTGCCCAACAGATAACACTCGTGTACTAATTCGGTGTTCCAAATGCTGCTTATTCATAACAGGGGTGACAGGATGGCAATGTGGTTAACACCTTGACCTCACAGCAAGAAGGTCCCAGCTTCGGTAAGGGTGTTTCTGTGTGGAGTTTGCATGTTATCCCCATGCTTACGTGGGTTTCCTCCAGGTGTTCCCTTTCCCTCCCACGGTCCAACGACGTGCACAGTAGGTTAATTAGATACTCTCGATTGCCCGTAGATGTGAATATGAGTAAAAACACTCGTATGTCTGTGTTGCCCTGCGATGGTCTGGCAAGCCGTTCATTGTGTACCCTGCCTTCACCCAGAGTCGGCTGGGATTTAATAGGTTATCATGAAGTATTTCAAATTTCCAATGCATTCTGATGAGTCCGACTTTCACATGGGAACGTGGCTTTTCTGGGATGGTGTGTTTTACAACCACATTTTTCAAACAACATCACATTAAACAGAGCCCAGAAAAGCATCAAACAGACCACGGCTAACATACCACTGCGTTTGCCTCCAGACCGAAAGGTTAAGCAACTTTAGTCCCTCATAATGAGCCAGATAGAATGGACGAATCAGAGACATTAAGAGCACATGACCTTGTAGGGAAATGTCACACTCTACAGGCCCAGAGTGGTCAGCATTCCTGACATGATTGCAACATGATGCAATTCTCCATAAATATTCAGAAAACATGCATGTTTCATTTCTCATTACTTCCACTTCTTCCCCTACCAATTAAAAGGATTAAACCAATGAGACCTTATTGATTGATTCATTAAACCACTGATGTCATAAACAGAAATAGCCATTCTTATCTGTTTAAATTTAAGTGCTGAGGGTAAATTTTTTTTTAATCTGAAAAAATTTTTCTGGACTCACACCAACAATCCTTCTTCTAAAGTGGGCCCGATCATTTATCTCCCCTTAAGCAATGCAAGATATAAAGAGTAACATTTTGTCAAAATGTCCTGCAAATTAAGTGTGGTTATGAAAAAGATCATTCTTGAGAGATGATCACACACAGATGTATGAGTGCTTCTACATCAGTAGTAGTAGTAGATTTGTAACTGTGTGTGTTGGAGATGAGAATACAGTACCTGCAGATGAGTCTGAGGGAGCCTCCAGATTTCTGCAGGTGTGTGTCATCGGGAGGATGCAGCTGTGGGTCTAACACCATCCCTACAGGAAGCACAACACAATAAAGGCATTCAGTACTACTTATCCTTATACTCTCCTTATAATTACACTAATCAATTAATTATTATTAACAATAAAAGCAGTGGTGGCCTGATGGTTAAGGTGCTGGATTACTGATCCCAAGGTCGTAGGTTCAAGCCCCACTATCAGCGGGTTGTCACTGCTGTCCCCCCAGTGCAGCTAACTGGGTTATCAAATGCAGGCCGTGTCTCTCACCGTCTCTCACTGTCTATGGTGTGAGGAATGTAAAAGAACCATTGCTGCTTTTCGTCAAGAGTAGGCGTCAGCAGTTTCTGCCCTGTGATGGCCTGGCGAGCTGTCCATCCCAGTCGGCTGAGATGGGCACCAGCCTCGCCGCGACCCTAATTAGGATTAAGCAGTTCAGAAATGAATGAATTTAACTTATCTAAGTCGGAATTCTAAAGACACATTTATGTCCATTTTGATGGCCACAAACCAATTTCCGATGAAGTTAGCATGGCTCTGAAGAGAGCACTAAGAAATGATTCCGTAGAAAACATTGTTATGCTAACTTTAATATGTTAACGAATGAATTGCACTCAAGCACTCTTTACTCAGTTAAAGTGATGTGATGAGCATTCTAACATTTTTTTTATTGTTTTTTCCCCCTGAATAGCAAATCCAGGTAAAGCTCCAACCTGTTTTAAATGTGCTCTAATGCATGTGCTAGATACCATGCTGTATGTAATGCCATGTGATAACATTCTTCACAACTGTAACACACACTTACTTTTCAGTGGTATTTTGCTATTAAGCCCTTTTCAATATGACACTAAATCACACTTTTAAGTTTCTGATCTTTACACGCTTTCACATCAACTTTCACTGCTTTCATCTGGCTTTATATTTCATGTAAATGTGTATAATCGCACTGATCTCTATAGGGTTGAGAGAAACCGAGTGATGTTATTATTTTATGTTCGATGATAAAGTTAAGATATAAGAACTTCTTGGAAAGGGGGTGCAGCCAGAATTGCGCTGGATAAAAAAAGGGAACAAGAAGTAATGAAAACGACGAGGCTTCTGTGAAAGAACTGGTTCTGGATTATTCTGACTGTTCTGTATCTTGGTGTGTGTGATGTGTCAGACCTGAGGTGACCCTGAGGAGATACGCTGGATGTATGAAGGACATTGAGGTTTTCCGAACACCGTACAACATCCTAAGCAGCTCAGACTACACTGGACTAACCAAGGGCTGCAGTATAGAGGTCTAGTCTCTTTCTCATTAAAGTGTCTGCATTTATTTTTTGCCCTCACTCTAACCCTTGTTTGTCATCTGCTTTAGAACGTCCACACCGTCAGTTTCTCCAGACCTGGCTTTGTGGAGTTGAGTCCCATGGTGTTTGATTCCAGATCAGAGATTACGCTATCCTTCAGCACAAAGAATGAAAATGGCATTATCCTGTATGGCCGAGGCGGACTGACCACCTTGACCCAGCATGTCCAGAGCACACAGAACATCCAGAACCAGAAACGTATCCAGAACCCAGGCCGCAAACGCAGGCAGACTGGAGAGGTAAGGGAGTCCCTGGTGACAAAGCAATAAAGACAGAAAAATCCATAATTCTTAATCCAACTAGGGTTGCAGGGAGGCTGGTCCCTCTCTTAGTCGACCGTGGGAGAAAGTGGGGTACACCCTGAACAGCTCGCCAGTCCATCACAGGGCAACACACACACAACACCATTTACACTTGCACTCACATCAAGAGGCAGGAACAGCCTAAAGTGCATGTCTTTGGACTGTGGGGGAAGCCAGAGCACCCCGAGGAAACCCATGGAAGCGTTGGGAGAACATGTAAAGTTCACACAGAAATGCCCTCGCAGAGCCTGGGACTCAAACCCAGAACCTTCATGCTGTGAGACAGGCATGCTAACCACTACACCACCGCCAATCCAAGCACCCAGAAAGACAGAGGGAGAATCGGTGAGATGGGAGATGATGATGAATGGCAGAGCAATGGAGAATAGGAGAAAAAAGATCTTGTTAAAAGGAATACAGAATCAGACACGGATTAAGAGAAATTAAGAGAAAGATTGATGGAGAGAATGGAGAAGAGGAAGATGAGTGTCTGCAATGCTCATTTCACCGTAACAGTGATGAAGCCAGAGGGATAGCGGTGTGTCTCACATGCCATAAAGGAGATTGATGACTCACCTGTGTGTGTGTGTGTGTGTGTGTGTGTGTGTGTGTGTGTGTGTGTGATTGCTTCTGGCCGATATAAAACAAAACACACACCCTCCAAGGACCAGTGGCACAAGGATCAGTTTAATTAAAATATGACATCTTACATCTCTCTCTCTCTCTCTCTCTCTCTCTCTCTCTCTCTTCCTCACAATTTCTCGTGCTCTGTTTCTCTCTTTCTATCTCGAGGGCATCACATCAATTACGTGGTGCAGGTCGTAGCTTTAACCTGCTCTTCCTCCCTCCCTAACACGCTCCTTTGCTGCCTCTGTGCGTCCCCCGCTCGTAAAAAATAGATTTATTCTCCGTCTCATTGATGGATGGGGTCCAATTTGCACCAGCTCCTCACGGGACAGCGTCCAAGAGCGTCCCCTTTTTGAAAATCATTACAGGCCCTAAATGAAGTGGACGAGGCCGCGGGTTGTATCCTGCTTCCCTTTTTTATTTTCTCCGCTTTTTTCATTCTTTGCTTGCTGCTGCCATGAGGGCTTTTGAGAATGAAACCATGCTTACGCATGTCCTGCTGTAATTCTGGGTCTACTCAAGGAGGTTGTGTGTGTGTGTGCTCAATCTTGTTGGAAGACACACACTCTACTTTTAGAAGAGGTTTTATGGTCAGCCAGGTCAGTCCACCATGGAATGTTTGGTCTTATTAAAGACGTGTCGGATTAAATTAGTTTAGATTACCTGGTTTCCAACGGTTATAAAAAGCACAATAGTTACACAATGTGATGCTTAGACAGGCAGGGCGTGCAATCACATTAAAGTGTAAATGAGTGCTTTATTATGTGCATTAAGTGAAAACACTGTGAAAACAAAGCGGATAGTGGAACGATGTTGCTCATTAATGGACAGTTCATAAAGATGGTGTTTGTGCATTTCAGCTGCTGTCATGGCTTTGTTTAGGTAGTCGCATTTGTTGTCTTTCCTCTTTCCCCAATGTCAAAAAAGGGAAGGCCACATAAGCTGTGATTGCTTGTCCTCCCTTTAGCTGTCACAGCTTGAAGTTGTCCAGTAAGTGCTGGAAAGCTACAGGGACCCTATTGAGCCTAAAAGGCAAATCCCATTACTCCCAGAGAATGTTGTATTGGACGGAACATTAGCAAGGTTGCTCGTAGCATTTTGTTCAATGGTAGGCATTACGAGTCTGTCCATCTGGGAAATGGAGGTAGGTGTCAGATTCTGACACCTCATTGAGGCTCGGGAGGTTATAGAGTCCTGTTTGGCTTTAGTTTTATCACAGTGGTGGTGGACTAGCGGATGTTCAATTCTATACCATCAGTCTCCAAGGCCTGACATTTGTCCCTTCAGAAAGGCTTCTGCAGCAGGACGACTCCCAGTTGGCATGGGGATGTCGCGTTGGATCCTGTTCAGCCAGGAGCACGGCTGAACCATTAGCTGTAAAGCTCGTCTAAATGTTCTAGACCCAGTTCTACACCTTTGAGCGGAGGTGGAACAGGGTTCCTGCCATTGTCATCAAGACCAGAGCTAGGGTTCCTCTGAGACTCATGAAAACTTAGTCCTTGTGGTTACTGGATTCTTCACAACAACACTGAGTGATGTAGGAGCAGTACTGGCTGTCTAGTTATCAATGCTGTCTGGGTAAAGTGTGTCTCCTCATGTCTGTCTAGCGCTGTCAGATGCACTTCGTTGGACACTTGCTGACTGCCGCCTGACTGGGCAGATAGCTGATTCGTGCTGGTTGTCTATCTGACTCAGACTGACTCTATGTCTCACTGTCTTTTTATCTGGCTGGGGGTTTGTCTGACCCGTTGGCTGACTCCCTGGTTGGTTGGTTGGTTTTTCTGCCCTGCAGCTTACCTACCTGACTCTCAGGCTAACCTTCTGTCTGGCTCATTTTCTGTCTTTTTGAGTTTCTATTTGACTCTTTGGCTTAATCTTAGATCTTTCTGTCTAGTTATTTGTCTGTATGATTCTTTGGCTGACCCTCTGTCTGGCTGTCTATCTCATGCTTTGGATGACCCTCTGTCTGGCTTGTTGTCTATCTTACACTTTGGCTGTCCTACTGCCTGGCTAGTTTTCTGATTCTTTGGTTGACTCTCGAACTGGTTGTTTTTCTGTCTAGAGAGTTGTCTGTCGTACAATCTGTCTGGCTGTCTTTCTGACTGGCCATCTGAAATTGGCTGACTGCCTATTTGGCTGTCTGTGTCACTGTCTAGATCTCTGTCTGGCTGTTTGTTTATCTGGTTGACTTTGTAATTTTTTAACTGTATGTTCACGTATCTATATTACTGCTTATTTGGCTAGCGGTCTGTCTGTCTTTTTGTTTAATTGATTATCTGTTTATCTTCTAGCTGCCCAACCCAAGTTTTGGGGAAAATAATTTGATCTATTCCACAACCCCCCCCCATCCCACCCCTCCCCCCGTTTGTCTGTAGCCATATGTGTCAGTGCAGTTGAATAAGGGAACTCTGGAAGTGCAGGTGTTCAGTGGTAGCAGGAACCCTCGGCGCACCACCAGAAAACCTGATGGAGGGATTTTACATGATGGACTGGAGCATTCGCTACGCATCCGCCGCCACTCAGGAGGGTGAGAGAATCATACATTCACCTTGTGGTTGTCTGTATAACTTATATACCTTTTTGGTTGCCTTATCTCTCATTTTCACTCCCATTCCTTCTTTCTTACTTTTTCTTTCATTCTTCTGATGCTTTTTCTCTCTCCTGGCTCACTTTTTTCCTTATTATCTTCTTTCTTCTTCTTCTTAATAGTAAGGATTGCCCACTAATAATGTGTGTGTGTTTGTGTGTGTGTGTGTTAGCTCATTCTCAGTGCAGGTGGATGAGGAAGAAAGGTTGGAGCAGGCATTACCCAGTGATCATCCAATCATAATTCAGAGGCTTTTTGTGGGTGGAGTTCCAGATAACATAAAAGGTGGAATGCAGAGACCTGGCCTACCTTTTGAGGGCTGCATCTGGAACCTTCTAATCAATACAATGTACATCAACACACACACACACACACACACACACACACACACACACACACACATACAATCCCAATGAAACTTTTTTATAACAAACATCTAATCATCACTCTGCTGTTTTATTTTTAAATGCTGTTTTGCGCCGCACCCCCTACCCCTCCATATTTATAGACAGTAGTGGAGTAAACAACATGATAAACCATATCAGCGTGTCTGTTTAATACTGAACAACTCCACAAATTAAAACTAGTGGCCATGTGCTTTCATAACTTGGCTGTAAATTACACATATTACTCCAGTCGAGATAAGAAATAAAGTAACAAACGTCAAGAAACCATTTTTTGGTTAATATTAGGTAGGATGTTTAGAGTTTGTTTTTTAAGTGACTCAGAACTTGTGCTCCCCCTACTGGACAGCTGGCATTACATCAGCTGATGTAAACATTTTACTGCTGTAATAAACTAATCGAGCTGTGTATCAGGGTCGATAATAACATGCTGTAAATCCAATGAGCCACGTTAGCCATTACTGTTGTACACACAGAAAAAAGTGTAATGCTCTGTGTGTGTGTGCGTGTCTGTATGCGCATATGTTTTTATGGTATAAAATGAGACACTCGTTTGGCCCATGGCGCTGTTTTGAGGTGCAGTCATATAAATGAATCGCTGGGTTTTTCTTTTGCTAATGATGAGTATGAATCTCTGTCAGAAAGCCCTTGACCTCAGTGGCAGAGCGTTAAACGAGTGTGTCCTTGCTCATAACCATAGCCATTATTCACCAGTCGGTCTGGTGTGTGTGTGTGTGTGTGTGTGTGTGTGTGTGTGTCTGTGTTCACTGTGTAGCAAAATTCAAGCCCTGATATGTTATGATCTGTTATGGTATGATAGACATTTAACCACAGAAAAACCTTCTCAGTTCAATCAACTTTCAAAAAATCAATGATTACATAGTATGGTATAGATCACTTATCACAGTGCTAGGTTTGTCAGAAAGCTAGTTAGCTTTATTGGCTAAAGTTAGCAATGAACAGATAATGGGTCATGGGAATGTTTTAGTTGTTACTTTAATTGATAATGAAATGATGATGATAAATTAGAAATGAACTGGAAAATGATACTAGTTCAGACTCTGCATTGTTGATATATGCTGGCTAGTTTGTCGGTGTTAGCAGTGAGCTAATGGGCGAGCAAATTCAGATGGTAAGGGGAAAGATGGGTGTTTTCTGTTTGCATACTTATACATACATATTTGTAGAAATAAATTAGTGTTTGGGGACTTTTTGTGTAATTCTGCAAATCTGTCAATCAAATGCAGCCCCATGGACTTCTCCCAACCAGTGTCCTTCGAGAATGCAGAAATTGGGCGGTGTTCTGATGTAGCCCCACCACCTCCACCTCCAGCTCCAGAAGAAGAGGAAGAAGAGGAGGAGGAAGTTACCCCACCCAAATTACCCATTGATACAGCGAGACCATCACCTCCACAATCCACCGTACGTCCTGACTTAGGCATTGTGGGTAAAAAAAGTGGTGGTGGCCAGTGGGTTGGTGAACAGCTGTTGAGAGGAGATGTGAGTGTGTGTGTGTGTGGGAACGGCTATAAAAATGGAGCACTTTTCCAGCCCATTAGCCTCAAAGATAGGGTGACGACAGGAGTTATATATTGAGACGGAGACTAAGACAGAAGTGAAGTGAGATGGATGGAGAGAGAAAGAGAGTAGGAGCTTCGCTACCTCTTCACCTTTTCCTCCTCTCAGCTTGACGCTAACAACGCTAATGCTGATCATGCTTCTCTTGCTGCTTCATTTAGCAGGTTTATTACCTTAAAGAATGATTTCCACAAGTAACGACCTGTTCACAACAGCCACGCCCATTCATTATATGTGTTTTACATATTCCTTTAGCCACCATGTTTATTCCCTGTTTTATAACCTGTACAGTATGATTGCCTAGTGAGCAAAAATTCTCTGCCAGATGATCAATCCTCTTTATTTAGGCTGATTTGGATATTGTTAAGTGCACTTTGATGAATAATTAAGTGGCAGTGTTAGCTAGCAAAATTTCTTTAGTTACATTAGCCTGTTGTTTTAGACAGCATGTCTGGCATTAAAAAGTAATTAGATATATTTTTATGTGGCTATGAAGTTATATTAGAACTTTGTCTAAAATTAATAAAAAAATGTTAATTAATAGTAATTGTTAAATTATCTAGGATTTATTAAGTTATTTAGTGGGGTTGTTATATCAACAAAACATTTGTTAAATACTAGCTATTTAATAAATGTTTTGTTGATATTTATTCGTTTTCTGAACCACTTAATCCTAATTAGGGTTGCGAGGAGGCTGTCGCCCATCTCAGCCGACTTTGGGCAAGGGCAGGGCAGACACACCCTGACGGCTATGCAGCATACTCAGACAGTGAGAGACATGGCCGGCCTTTGATAACCCAGTTGACTGCACTGGAGGGACAGCAGTGACAACCCGGTGATAATGGGGCTTGAACCCCCGACCTTGGGATCAGTAATCCAGCACCCTACCACTGGGCCACCACTGGGCCACCACTGCCCCGTGATAGATTCATGTCTTAGACCAGGGGTGTCCAATTTTATCCACAAAGGGCCAGTGTGGGAGCAGGTTTTCCTTAAAACTATGCAGGTGAAAAGTGTGGCTCCTGCTTGATTGGAATGAAAACCCGCTCCCCCCCCGGCCC
>JBCNYG010000022.1:33118940-33129152 GCA_039654305.1 Porochilus rendahli | reverse complement strand
GTGAATGGTTAGATGTGTGTGTGTGTGTGTGTGGTTAGATGTGCGTGTGTGTGCGTGTTGGCTCTTTGATGGTTTGGCAAGGTGTTCAGGGTGTACCCCACCTTCACCCAGATATGTCCACGATCTCTCCACAACCCCAGTAGGATTAAACGATTCTGCAAATCAATGAATAAATAATCTGATCTGCATCAGGCCATATCACACCTGTCATTAATAGCTTTCTTACAACAGCATCCCATGTTATTTTATTCCTTACGTATTCAACTCACAAAATGAACACCTATGAGAAATGCCATTTTAAAGGGTACCTGTGGTGAATTAGTGTTACTAGCTCTTTAAAACCATCACGTATAACATCAGCGGTTCCTTCCGGCAAATTCAGTCCATGTCCGATTTTAAAGTGTGTGTGAGTGTTACGACTCTAGGCATGCTCAGAGATATGCACCCGGTTGTCTGTTCCAGCCTGGTAGTGACACAAAATCGTTGGATTTGCTGGGCTACATCACTGACAGCATAATATTCATTTTTGTTCCCAAACCAACTGACTGGACAGGAAAGCTGAGTTGGCAAAATGTTGGCTGCACAAACGATTTTGGATTTACTGTCACATTCATCACTAGCAGCATTCTCATCATCAGAGTCACCAGAATGTAACGTCGTACTGTCTCCACAAGAGATGTCAACCCCGCCCAACGTGTTGACGTCACTTTCAGGAAAACAACTGCTAACCATCATAGTTCTGCCCTCGCTAGTTATCAACAGGATAAAATGACCAGTTTTGTCCTTTTTACGGTCATTTATGTTAAAATAAGCGTTAGTATCGCTTAAATGTACAGGGGCTGTTTCACAATCAGAGTATACTTATCGGGTGCACAGTAACTTAAAAATAAATCTCCTAGGTTTCTTATTTTGTGTAAAGTATCAGAGCTACAGTTCTTATAGTGTCTAAATTACTCTGGGTGAAGGTATAACAGGTACAGGGTTTTAAGAATAACTACATCTGCTTGTAGTGTATCAGGATTGTAAAGAATTTACAGCATTAAGAATGAAACTTACTCACTACACATATTACCTGAGCAGCTTTCATGCAACATTATTTGTATATATGATTAACTGCAAAAACAACAGCATCAGTGATAATCATTGTGGCTTTCCAGAGAAGACACTTTTGATGGACATCTGGAACTCTGTACCAAAATTATACACATCCAATCACAATTATATTTTTCAGCAAAGCTATACAGTACTATGCTGCTTTAAAGAAAGCAATTAATATCTGAAAGAAGCACTTCTGTCCTCCACATGTAACGTCTACTTAACAGAGAAGGCATTTTTGCTGGACAAAGGATCCCGAGAAAGCTATTTACATTATAAATAGAGCTTACATGCAGCAAAACATCTTTCTAGATTGCATGATAATACCCCTCCTAAAGAAAACGTTAGTAAGTAGGAGTGCAATTCAGAATGTTATCGGGTTAAAGCTACTATTTTTGTTACAGTGGAACGAATTGAAATCTGTACTTGGTCAAAATTTGAGCAATATTTTCCTCGGATAATACTATTTATCGGTATTGAGAAAAGATTTGTAGGTGGGACAACTCTTCCTGTATACAACAATAAACAAACAGTCATAAAGTATCCAAGTGCCTACTTAAAGGGGTCCCTTTTTTTTATTATTTAAAAAGACAACCCTGACCATGAAACAGCCCACATACGCACAAATTATGCTGTAAGGATAACCAATACCGCTACTCTTTAACAAGTTAAAATATCTTAGGCAGCCGTAGCCTAATGGGTAAGGCAGCAGCTTTGGGGCCAAAAGGTTGCTGGTTCGATTTCCGAACCAGAAAGAAAAATGAAGTGCCTTCCCTTCCTCCACATTCATGGCTGATGTACCCTTGAGCAAGGCACCTAACCCCTAACTTCTCTCCGGGCCCCGCAAGTTGTAGCAGCCCACTGCTCTGAGTGTGTGTGTGTGTTCACTTTGGATGGGATAAATGCAGAAGTCAACGTTTCCCTTGCGGAATTAATACAGTATTAAAAAAAGATTCTAACAAAGTTAGATGACAGCACACCATCTGAGATTATTAAATCCATTTCTAGACTGTAATCAACTTATTATTCCAAAATTTCATGTACAATATCTGTCCATGCACCAAGATAATTTCACTAAAATTACATCATTTTTTCTTCAAATGTAGAGTTTTTTTTGTTGTTGTTGTTGTTGTTTTTTTTTGCAGTGTAGCCCTGGCCCTTTTCTTGTGCTCACATGAAAGATGTGCCATGTTATTCCTGTGTGTCTAATGTTAGTTCAGTAATCTATTTTGGCCTAATTTAGTATGTCACTTCTATTTCTATGCAGAAGTTTAAGCCCCTGGGAGGTTCCAATTATATTTCAGCAGTATATGACTACAGAGATCCGAGTGAGCATGCTGCAACAGATAAAGTGCTGCAACATTCCACCCATAGTTTACACCGAAGTAATCATAATACAAACTCCATCATACACACTGCTTACTAACTACTCTGTTACACAACCGACAGCAAACCTGCTGCTTGACACTCGAGTCAAGTCAGATTAATAATGTCTTTTTAATGATCTAAGAACATGAGATTGACGACACTGCAAACAGCAGACAGTACACCAGAGTCACTACAATCCAATCCACTAACCCTTGTTATTCGTGATCTTGGTTTCACTCATTCTGATGATCATGTCACTTCCTGACACACCTGAGTGTCTACAACACCTGCTCTGTAAGACCTGCATGTCATGGTTTTGTGGGACGAAAAGGTGATAATCGAACACAATCCTCATATTACAGATCACTAGAATGCAGCACAATACATTAATATGTATTTATATAGCTGGCTATCTGGTTTGTGACCTTTGAACCCGTGGTACCAAATATTTCAGGGGGGAAACCGTCTGTAATGTAACTAGCTAACTTCTCCCAACACCACTACAGCCAGTAACCGGGTAAAGCTGTTAACAGTCGGGTATTTTAAAGGTTTATCTTTACATACTGACAAACATGTAAGGGTTGGAAAACAATTCTCAGTTAGCTTTGTTAGTAAACCGGAGAGAGGAGTTAGCATTACTGTAAATATTACCCCCGCGGACCTAGCTAAACAAAACACAGTCACACAAAAGGGTAAATAAACACTCACCGGGCTAAATAGTCTCACTTTAAAACACACTGGGTATATCTGTATTTCATAATTTTAATCAGTACCGACTAACCGGTTGAATCCCTGTGTGGTAGTAACTGAGTTTTCCTCAACCGCCCGGCTCGAGCTCCTCAGTTCGGTGTCGCCAAGTTACTTTTTTTACATACGCGCGCGCACACACACACCGCCTATTCAACCGTTCAGGGAAGCATAAACCCGATTAAAAGCACCAAAACGGTAAATAAACTAGCAGTACTTCATGGTGTCTCCGAAACGGCAGCTCTCTTCTTGTCCTTCACCGAAACAACAGCGAGTTTCTTAATAAAAGCAGATGAAACAGTTTGGGTGGTTGTCGGTTGGCTCCTCCCCCTTTAGCACACGGTATCTCAGCCGGACAGGATCACACTCGCAGCTGCGCGCGGGACTCTCTACCTCGCGCTCGTGCGCGCGCTCAGATCAGATCAGACGGAAGGAAATGCACACCAGCTAAACGTCCGATCCCAAAAAGCGTCAGCGGGTAGAAACCGCGGTTTGTCGTCTCTCCCCCTCCTCGCTGTGGAGTCCCTCAGGAGTTGTACGCCGATCCCTCCCCTTTAGCAGCGCGCGAGTCGGGCAGATGGCGAGCTGCACCAGGCCGCTTAGCGCGCGCGCACACACACACACACACACACACACACGCGCGCACAGCAGTTCCCCGGAGAATGCGGTAATAACTCCATCCGAATCAGCCAATCAGCTGCCAACATCTATGTCCTCGTTTGCACACTTCATCTTTTGTTATGATCTAGGCGAGGCTCTTCAGTCCACTGAAGGTGCACATTCACTTTGTGAGTAGCTGATGTAGGGG
Organism: Porochilus rendahli; assembly: GCA_039654305.1. NCBI lineage: Eukaryota > Metazoa > Chordata > Actinopteri > Siluriformes > Plotosidae > Porochilus > Porochilus rendahli. The sequence goes on along the minus strand of JBCNYG010000022.1, from coordinate 33,125,134 downwards.
GTGCTGCAGTGGCACATCCGCCTCACGGCAAGAAGGTCCAGGGCTTGGCGAGGGAGTTTCTGTGTGGGGTTTGCATGTTCTCCGCGTGCTCCCCGGGGTTTCCTCCCACACTCCAAAGACATCCACATTAAGCTAACTGGCTGTACTAAATTGCCCTTAGGTGTGAGTGTGTACAGTCACGTGGCTGTTGGCCCTGATGGACTGGTGAGCTGTTCAAGATGTACCCTGCCTTCACCCAGAAAATAGGCTTATAGGCTTATTCCCTGCGACCCTAGTAGGATTAAGCAGTTCAGAAAATGAATGGATAGCCAATGTGCTTTATTTTCTATTATCAGTTAATTTTGGCTGAATATAAAGGTTTCCTTTTAAACCCACCCCGGCTCACAGGCTCAGTGTCTCTTATTCACCTGTACTACGTCTTCTTTTGGTTCTTTGTCTGTTTACATTCATTCATTTTCTGAACCGCTTAATCCTAATTAGGGTGGCGGGGAGGTTTGGGAGGCAGGGACAACCCAGTGACAGTGGTGCTTGAACCCCCAACCTTGGGATCAGTAATCCAGCACCCTGCCACTGGGCCACCACTGAGCCCTGTCTGTCTACAAAAATAATAAAAATAACAAGGTCACGTGACTGGAGGAACGATCTGGCACATGCACGATTACTTGGCAGTGCAACATCGATCGATAACAAATGGTTATAAAGACATTGAGGCTGATTTCATTTAATTTCCAAGAGATAACACGAATGCACATACCCTTCAAGCCAAACTGGGCTTTCTTAAGCATTTAGATCATGTCAAAGCTAGATATTAATTAATACACTGATTTACTAATACTGTATAAAGCAAAGTAAATGGAATATTATCTGTACCTTCGGGTCTATACTGGGCAATAATGGTGACAGTTTGACCGGCCCTCTTCAGTGCGGCTGCAGCTTGCTCATGAGTCGCGTTTCGTAGGTTCACACCATTCACCTGACACAACAGGAATATGTAAAATTTAAGAACGCATCATAAACATGGAATCACAAGTTTACACATTTGGCCCCATAAATACTATATCGTGATCTCAAATATCTTGCGGGACCAGGGATGAAAATTTATCAGAAATCTGTACATGAAGCATGCCTTTAAACGTACACAAACAAGAAGGATAACTTATTACAGAATGTTTGAACATATTAAACCCAATCGCTATACTTGTGAGAAAACAATGCATTTTGTGAAAGTACAGACAGAATTATGCATGCGGTAAATTAGACAGCCTGATCTATTTAGAGTATCAGTTGCAGATGTTTGGTAAAGTGATATAAAGTTGCATTATTTAGCAACTGTTGAATGAGGCGAAGTAAGATGTAGAGAATTATTTGCTTGAGGGGTCAATAAAGTGTCCCATGGCAATGACGCAATAATTCAGCTTGTAGTTAAATAGCAATAATAATTTTATGGATTTCCTCCAATTAGAAACGAGAAAATCCTTTGGATCCATAATAAAAGGAGCTATTAACCGATAGGATGCGATCTCCCCTTCTGAGCTCGCCGCTCAGATCAGCTGGTCCTCCTGCAAGGATGAACGATACAAAGATTCCTTCACCATCCTCGCCACCTACGATATTGAAGCCTAGTCCTGTGGAGCCCTTGTGCAGCAGAACCTTCCGTGGCTCCCTGCCAAACAAAAGAAAAATATCAGCACATGAGTATGACTCATCACAACCAGTAACAGATTGGGGGGACACAAGTAAAGCAACAGGACAGACAGGTGGATAAAAAAAATGACATCACTTTTGTTGGGGTTTTATACAGTGTGACGCAGTTGCCTCTACACATGTTTGAAAGAAAAGAGGAAAAAGAATAAGTCCTGTTTTATGGAAATAATACATGAATTCATTCATTTTCCGAACAGCTTAATCCTGTTAGGTTTGCTAAGAAGCTGGAGCCTCTCTCAGCCAACTGTGGGCAAAGAGGGGGAATACCCTGAACAGCTTGCCTGCCCATCACAGGGCAAACACACAATAATTTACACTCATACCTAGAGGCAGTTTGGAACAACCAATTAGCGTAATGTGCATGTCTTTGGAATGTGGGAGAAAACCAGAGTACCTGGAGAAAACCCACACAAGCACGGGGAGAGCATGCAAACTCCACACAGAAACGGCCTCGCCGAGCCCGGGACTCGAACCCAGGACCTTTTTGCAGTGAGGCGGAAAATCTAACCAAAAGGCAACCGTACCGGTTTTTTTTTTTTCTAATGCTAAAAGTAAATCCCAGTAGGTAGAAAAGTGGATAAATATGTTAAATCTGTATACATTATAAACCCTTCTTTAATAAACACTAATTGAAATCAGACGGTTGCAGTTCAATTTGAGTGAAATGCCTTTATTTTCATTCAGTAAGGAAGTCTTTCACTCGTATACACAGAATGCTCACTCCAACTTCATTCCTGCCTCGTCTTCGACCACTTCTGTTTTAGCTCCTGTGACTCATCTGCAAGTAGAGAAATATTCCAGATTGCCCGGTCCTGGCATCCCAAGGAGACTGAGCCACACTGAGGAACCATCAAAAACCCCTTTCAAACACACTTGAAGGCAGGAACCAGAGAAATACAGTACATTCAACCCTTATATACCACAAACGCATCCAAACTCTGCATTCCACCCTGTATTATTCATGATTTCCATCAAAGTACCTTCATTAAAGTACTTCCAGGGTTCACTACAATCAGCTATTTGATTCCTGTGGTCTGTGGCTCTCTTTTGTTAATCAGTTTTGATGATAGACTGTCTACTTCTCTAAAATATAAGACCATAAGAATGAATTTAGCTCACAAAAAAATATACAGAAAATAAAAATAAACACGTCATGTTTATTTTTATCAAGTTACCAAGTGTTTGAGAAACCTTCTCAAGATACTGAAATTAAATTACCTAGTGGTGCGTTTACAGAAAAGTCTGTACGGAAAGAACTTTTATTTGAGCTCCTTACATCTGCATATTCAGCACTAGTGGTTTGTGCCTATTGTCATATTTTGACAACTGATATAACTTTAAAAATTACACTTCTGACCTGCATCCAACACCCCCCCCCCCCACACACACACACAGTTCAATCATAAGTAAAGTTTCAGCTTCTTAAACTATGGTCTCACCTCTCTAAAAGGGTTGTTTGATTCAATTATCAGTTCATTTTGAATGAATATAAAGGTTTCCTGGTAAAACCATCCCAGCTCAGGGGCTTAGTACAGTCGAGGTCAAAGGTTTACATACATTTTGGTCAAATTTTCATAAGAGCCATAATGAATTCATAAAAGAACCAAACCTAATGAATCTTTTTGGTGACAAAGATGTACATGCTCCAATCACATTATCACAGAAAAATAAAAGATGCAGAAATGACTGGTACCCCAGCTTTGCCCTTACATCCATGTTCTTTAAAAGTGTATCTAAGCTTTTGACCTCAACTGTATCTCTTATTACCCTGTTTAATATCTTGTTTTGCTTCTGTGTCTGTTTACAATAACATTAACACGGCTGCGTGATCTGAGGAACGATCTTGTGCAAATTATGAAAACTTGGCAATGCAACACCGATTTATAGAAATTGGAAAAGTCAGAGATCAAGTATTAAGAAACAATAGAAGGGATATGGCTTCAAGAAAAATAATTTAAAAAAATGGTCCGGGGGTGGGAGACACTTATATACGAGAGTAAACAAATAGTTTCATGAAGACTTTGTGGCTGATTCTGTTTTATTTCCAAGAGACAACACTGTGTTTCATCTTTATTAAATATACCTGGGAACTGAATGGGCTGCTTTAAATATATAACCTGACTTAATCATTGAAAAATAACGTGCCGTATTTTAAAAACGTATAATTTGACCATGGGAAATGAGATTATCAGAATTTGTTTGATTTTGTATTTGATTTTTATCATCAGGTAACATCAACATCAGTCTCTGTACCATCACACGATGTGACGAGAATAGCACTCTAAGGCTTTTCTGTTTACTCTTCATGCAGCTGATCTCTAAAGTTTTTCAATTTAATCATTACAAAAATTTTTTTTATATCTGTACAGACTGTATAAGGACACTTTGTTTTGATAATCACGTGACTGAATATGAGGCATAGCGGTATGACGTATCACATAACTACTTGAGGCATAATACAAATAATTTAAAGAAAGCTCATTTGTGTTCACAAAAACACCAGAGATGAACCAAATTTCCAATAAATCCTTAAGAAAATTGGACTGGAATGTTGGAAGATCTTAAGAAAGCCTTTGCATGCGTGTGAAATAGTCTCCTCAGTCAAACTTGTGATTACCTGGAGATCCTGTACCAGGTCCTGCATGAGACGGGCTTCTTACCTTGTCTTTCCATATTAAACCTCACCAGTGGCACAGATGAGGAGATGTTCACGGTGAACATGGTGCCTGACACCAGCTACGCCACACAGCCTACACGTTATCCTAAGACCATCTATATCCCTGTCTGGTCACTAGTGCGCTACATGTGTGCGTCTGTCTGCAAGCGTGTGGAATCTCTGGCTGTAGAGGTGTGATGGGAAACAGTTCCACTTTGGCTGTCATACATTTGCTTTAACAGGAGCAGGGTAAGACTTAACTCTTACACAACCTCATTCACCCTCACTTTCCTATGCAAAGACAGCATATTGTTTTTTCATGGGAGGTTTTTTTTTTGTTTTTTTTTTTGGGTCTGTTCTTTCAAACAATGTCTCTTTGTATGAATATGACTGCTGATCATTCACGTATCCCGGCATACCGTTATCTCACATTTCTTAGGTAGGTTCACCAACTACCATGAAGTTCGCCCCCAAATTTCTAAAGGCGGAAACAACATAACTTGTCTTCATGCGGGGAAAAAAAAAGATAGATAAATAGATAAATAGATAAATAAATAAATAAATAAATAAAGAGCGATATGTTTCCAGGGTATATAATCAAAGCAATCACGGTTATCTCCATATCGTAAGACCTGTGTCCTAAGAATGTAAACAGTTAAGGCACTGAGACGAGAATTTCTTTGTACCTTTCTCTTGATTTTTTGCACTCTGTTTCATTCGTTCCTTCTGCTACATTTGCTATCTGTTTGCCTCTGATAATGCTGGTCCTGTGTGGCCCTCCCCCTGGTCTTTTGGGGCATAGGCTGAAATTCCCTAAAGTCGCTGCTGTGGATGAAGCTGTGAGGTTGTTTATTGGGTCACACTGTCCCAGTGCACAATGACTCTGTCTCTGTCTCTCTCTCTCTCTCTCTCTCTCTCTGCCCTTCATTCTCTCTCTGTGCTAACAGTAATTGGCTCTGCTTGGGTGATTAATGTTGGACAGAGCTGACACGTCTCCCGACAAACACTGTCTATGGGAAACCGATTCTATCTAGAATGATCATGGTTCACGGCTGCCATACGCCACTCTTTTGATTCTCTCTTCTTTCATTAAAAAAATTTGAGTTAATAGTCTTCCACAGCCTCAGAGCACACGACTTTATTCTAATGTGACTCTGCAGCAACAGACTGCGCATGACTTTCCAAGCCTTTTGGTGCAACTAAGAATACACTAGGTGTGAGAAATGATTAACAGGTTGAATTCAGAGGCTTGATTAAAATGACAAAAAAACAAAAAAATCGCTCTGTAGTTTAATTGGGGCTACAGTGGCTTAGAAATCCCATGGTACATGGACAAGTATAGTTTATAGATTGTGTGCTATAACGAGGCTGGCAAATTTTTTAGAGTCATTGTTGACTCAGTGCAAAGTTAGTGATTCGTCTTCTGTGTGTGTACCAAGCAAACAGTGATGTCTAATCACTCAAGTTTTTCCCACAGAGACATCGCCTGGTGCTGTCGTCAGCATAGTGTTTCTATTCCCTAATGGGCTGTACCAGTGTACAAAAAAAAATAAATGAATAAAAAAATACACAACACAAAACAGAACAAAAGTTCATAAGGATGCAAATCACTGTACTTTCGCAGAGCTGATTCAATGTCCATGTTGTGTTGTTGTTTGTATGAAAGGTCATGTATTTCCCAATTTAATAATAATTATAAATATAACAATGTTCTAACCATGACTGATTATAAAAATATTGGTTTACAGTTCTAAAGCAAGGGCGGCACGGTGGCGTATTGGTTAGCACGTCCGCCTCACAGCAAGAAGGTCCTGGGTTCGATTCCCAGCTCGGG
>JBCNYG010000022.1:33028114-33040834 GCA_039654305.1 Porochilus rendahli | reverse complement strand
CTGCCCTCGCCCAGAGTCGGCTGAGATGGGCGCCACCCTCCCCGCGACCCTAATTAGGAATAAGCAGTTCAGAAAATAGATGAATGAATGAATAATAATATATACGGCCCTGTGATGGTCTGGCCAGCTGTTCAGGGTGTCCCCTGCCCAATCCCAGAGTCGGCTGAGACAGGCGCCAGCCTCCCCACGACCCTAATTAGGATTAAGTGATTCAGATAATAAAACAATGACGAATAATATATACGTAAGTTCAAGTTCAAGATGTCTCTATTAATAGGTGTCTTAGCCTGGGTGTGCTTTTTTCCTTTTAGCAGCTGAATTCTTTTTTTTTGTTTTGTTAAATTAATTATCCGTTTAATGAGTTCATGTTCCGTCAAGCTTCTGATTTTACCGTTTGCTCCATGCACATTTATTTACCATTTAATGTCTTTCTACCTGTGTCCGATTGTTTAATTAATAGTTTTTCATTCTGCGTGTGTCTGAATGGTGCTGTATGAACCTCTATATAGTTTATTAATTTTGTTAATAAACCTGCTTTGTTTTTTTTGTTTTGTTTTTTTATTGCTGCTCGTCATCAAGTTAATGAGCAAGACGTAACAGACAGTCAGTATCAACTTAACCACGTAGCACCCTAATGTGGTTTTCTATGGTAGGCACACACGGACACGGTACAACCATCCTAAACGAAGTGGATGGCTTATAAGTAGTTAATATGTGCTATTTCATGAATTTTGGTGAACTGCCCAGGGGGTTCACTATTAATATTATGTACATGAAGCCTTATTTGGTTCCCTGTGGTGGGTACGCATGGACACCGGACAGACAAGGAACAACCGTCCAAGCCATATTCCATGGCCATGCGGACACGGGACAATATACAGTACTATATACCAACCTTATTGGATTTTCTTTGGTGGACACACGCAGACACGGGACAGACACGAGACAACCATCCAAGCCATATTCCATGACTCTAGTGCTCTGTTCGGTATCTCCGGTATTTAAGCTTTCCTTGCCATTTTGTGTTTCTTGTTTGCCTATAATTAAAAGCAGTGATCTGTACCATGCTGTATAAACCATCACTACCATCAGTGTTAGTCTCTCAGACCGATTGTCATCATTTAACCTTGAATCTATCATTAAAGAGATCCAGGGGTTTTATAAAGCAGTAACTTGAAACAGTACAGCTCTATTCGATTTGGTGGTGTTTTCAGCATTAAGCTCACAAAGACCTGTTTGTGTACATTTAGGCTTTTTTTCTTCGAGAAGGTTTTGAAAGTTATTTTTTCAAGAAATTATTTTTTCAGACCAACAAAAGAAAATCCCTGAATGAACACAACATTGATTCACTTTGCACTTCTCAGCACTGAAGAACTTCTTTTAGAGTCCTTTGTGTGTGTGTGTGTGTGTGTGTGTGTGTGTGTGTGTGTGTGTGTGTGTGTGTGTGAAACATGGTTCATTCTTTGAAAGTGTTTACTTGCTGCAGTAAAAAAAAATTGTCTCAGTTTTGTAAGAAAAAAAATTGTCTCATTTTGGAAGGGGGAAAAAAAAGCACAGACCTTTATAAGGCCTGAGTTACAGCGCCATCTAGGGGCAGAAACCCTTCTACACTCATTTCAAACACTGTGTAGAGTAGCTACGCTTGTTTACAGCATCTCCAGTATTTCTGTAAGTCTCCAGGTCGTCTTTGCACCCATGTTGCATCAAATAATAATGAAGGCGACAGAAAGAAGACCCAGTTCTTTTCCTTAGGTGCAGTTAATCCATGATGTGGAAGAGAAGATCAGGATTGAAAGTTGAGGTAGAAATACCAAGTCATATCATAAATATGCGGGAGGAGGAGGATATGTTTTTTAAAAAAAAAGAAAAAAGAAAGAAAGAAAGAAAACGAAGCACTGCGTACAGATACATGAGGCTGTATATTGTTACCATGGTAATGTAGCATCTCTCAGTAATGGTTTTGTGACATCGCACAAGATCAATGTTACTCATAGGGATAGAGTTGAAGATGATGCTTCTGTCAGGAAGTTAGAGACTGGTGTTAGGTGTGAAAGTCCGTGCGCATAATTCCATGTGATGGACCGGTGTCCCGCCTCTCTCATGCTCAGGGTTTCAGAGACAGTTTTCAGATTCCACCACCACCTTGATGATGATGATGATGATGATGATGATGTTGATGATGATGTTGTTGATGATGATGATCCGTATCATATCTTCATGAAAAATTCCTGGTACCATGCTTAAAAACATTCACTATATTAGTCTTATCTACGTGATGTGGTCATACATGAAGTACTATGGTACTTCACTGTGGTCAGGTTCCTATGGTTACTGAACATTTGTACAGTTACGCTGTACGGTAGTACTTAAAGTAATTTTTGATTTGTATACAGTATATTAAACATTCATGGGGCTAAAGGGTTTTATTACAGTGCATAGAGGTACACCTAAAGGATCTATAAAGGATCTAAAAAGGGTTTTAAAGGGTAGTGCTGTTCCGATTACCCGCTCTGCTGTCCTCACAACCCACTGCAGGGACTTCCTGTCCTCTGCAGTACAGCTGTTGAACCACACTGTACAGCAGTAGGTCAGGAGGCTCTTGATGGCAGAGCGGTAAAAGTTTGTCAGTAGGGGTCGGGGTAGATGGGCTTGTCGGAGCTTTTTGAGGATGTACATCATTAGTTGTGCCTTCCCCACCTGTTGAGAGATGTTTGTGGTCCAGCTGAAGTCAGCACAGAAGTGCATTTCAAGAAACTTGAAGCACTCCACCCTCTCTACGTCCTCTCCATCAATATCGAGGGCAGAGTGCTCCCTTTATTAGGATCTCCTGAAGTCCATTTTCATCTCCTTTGTCCTGGATGTGTAAAGGTCCAGGTTATTGTTGTCACACCATCCCCACAGATGCCAGACCTCCTTCCTGTAGGCTGACTCGTTGTTATCTGTCATCAGACCTATGAAGGTGGTGTCGTTGGCGAATTTGACAATGGTGTTCCTGGTGTGAATAGGGGAACAGCCGTGTGGAGAAGAAGAGGGGGCTGAGAACACACCCCTGTGGTGTTCCGGTGTTCAGGATGAGAGTGGAGGAGATGTGGTGAGATGTTGGAAGATGTTGATCCTGCGATAAAAACAATATGTTTTCATTCATTTATATAATCATTTAAAATTGTTGAGGTTTTTTTGGAAACCTTACAATATGCTATTCATATCTACATGTGAGCAGACACCCTCTCCTGAAGGCTGCCGCCTTGCACTGCAGAGTTTCTACAGTTGCTCCGAGTCTGGACCATGAAGACTTCAGTTGGTCTGGAACTTCACCGCTAGATGGCACTAGATACCTCTAAATCTTACACATTGTACACACTTGTTTGTTTATCTGTTTGTTTTTCCCTGATCTTCTAGTAGCCCCTTATTTTACATCCTAATGTACTTTTTATAGCACTTATATTCTCTTATATTACCCGAGACTCTGGACTCTGTCACTCGAATCACAAATCTGAAACATAATATACTGACTTTGGATGAAACTAAAAGATCATGATGTGCTTTAATATTTGAGCTGCTGTGTTACACTGGCAGGCTTCACAGTGATATAGTGGTTAGAACATCCGTTCACAACAAGAAGGTCCATGTGTTTGAGTCCAGGGCTTAAGCGTTTCTGTGTGGAGTTTGCGTGTTTTCTCGTGCATGTGCGTTTCCTCCAGGTGCTATGGTTTCCTCCTACAGTCCAAAGCCGTGCACATTAAACTAATTGGCTGTGTGTTGGTCCTGTGATGGATTCAGGGTGTACCCTACTTTTGCAAAAAGCTGGCTGAGATAGGCTCCAGTCACCCCATAACCCTTGGAGGATTAAGCAGATTAGCGAATGAATGAATGAATGAATGAATGAATAAAGTGACTGATCCATTCTTGAAACCAGTTCAGACTCCATTTCCCATAAGCCCACTCTGTCTACAAACATGACCACCCAGAACTACAGTAACTACACTCTCTCACTTTCACCCTTCACCTCCACAATACTGATCAGTCACAGGTGTTTCTAATCCAATTCATGTGGTTTAATCTCCCAATCTGTTGCTCGCCTACTGACCTTGAGCTTGACCTTGACTTCTGATTTGGATTTGTTTGCTATGATTATAAGTGAGATTTTAATCTTCCACGCTGTACATGCATCCTGGAGGACACTGTTCATGACATTGGTCCTCTACGGTCTGTTTAGAGCTTCACGTGTTCTTTACACACAGGTTTTACTGCAGGCCGTCCAGTTTACTCAGTTCTAGGCATTATAGATTTCCAACAAACACCCAAAGATACCAGTTTTCCACACTGACCATGACCAGGAAAAGGCAGTTTTTGAAAAATAATTCATTCATTCATTTTCTGAACCGCTTAATCCTAATTGGGGTCGCTGGGAGGCTGGCGCCCATCTCAGCCGACTTTGGGGGAGGGCAGAGTACACCCTGGACAACTCGCCAGGCCATCCAGGGGAGAAACACGCTGATGGCTATGCAATCTACTCTATAGATCTACTCCTACTGATCTATAAAATCAGCAATGGTTCTTTTACATGCCACCCACCACAGACAGTGAGAGACACGGCTGGCCTTTGATAAACCAGTTAGCTGCACTGGGGGGAGGGCAGTGAAATCCCGTAAATAGTGGAGCTTGAACCCCTGACCTTGGGATCAGTATTACACACACACACACACACACAGAGTATGAATGTGATTATGTAAAAGAGGTGATGTATCTTCTATGGAATAGATTTAATTGTAAACCTCTAGAGGGCGCCATAGCTTGTCCATCATCATCATCATCATCATCATCATCATCATCATCATCCACTGCCTCACGCCATGGATTGAAAAACCATGTTCTATGACTCTAATCAATTTACAGGTGCTTATTCTGGTGCTGTTCTTTCTAAAATGTCAGATATTTTAGAAAATCTCTTTTAACATGACATCTTGATGGATCTTCATTTTCTTAATATTAGATTAAGTAACTATACATCACAAATTCCCATTAAGCGTGCTTTGCTGCTGCAATACCAATACCAATACCAATACCTATGGGCGGCATGGCATAGTGGTTAGCACGTCCGCCTCACAGCAAGAAAAGGTCCTGGGTTCGATTCCCAGCTCAGGCGTTTCTGTGTGGGGTTTGCATGTTCTCCCTGTGCTTGCTTGGGTTTCCTCCGGGTACTGCGGTTTCCTCACACAGTCCAAAAACATGCACAGTAGGCTAATCGGCTGTTCCAAATCACCCCTAGGTGTGAGAGTGAGTGCGAATGGTTGTGTGACTGATGGCCCTGCCATGGCCTGGCGAGCTGTCCAGGGTGTACCCCGCCCTCGCCGCGACCCTAAATAGGAATAAGCGGTTCGGAAAATGAATGAATGAATGAATGATCTGCTGTGGTGATCCCTAAAAGGAACAGCCTAAAGTGGAAAAAGAAAAAGATACAGTGTGTCCTCTTTTTTCTTTTTTTCTTATTTTCCTACATGCTGATAATGTTTACCACTACATACCTTCGTATGTAAAGTATTACAGTAAACATACCTTCATATATATACCACTGTACTGCATACATACAGTATACGTCATACAGTCTACCAATGAACCAGCATGGCCTTCTCTACTGGCCCAAACACTATCAGAAGCACTGACCTACATTTACAACTTAAATTCTTGTATTTGTTCCATGACATTGTATTAATTTTCCCCAACAGTCTTTTCTATACATTTCGTAGCGTGTCTCTTGGCTGCACTGCTTCCGTTACATGTATGTGGATGCTAGATTTTTTTGTCCAATCAGATTTCAGCCTTTATGTCAATCTAATCTGCCCAGGGCCTTTAGAATCAGTAGTGCTGGCCGATGTCACTCAAACTATATTAGCGATGGGGCTGCTTCTTTAACCAATCAGATTTCAAATGAATAAATATTGATTCTGAACTGCTCCAAATGATGTAGTGTAGAGGTTAGAGCTGTCTGAACCCTTACATTTGGCTGAGTGCCAAATTTACTGACAGCCTCCACTGGTGATCTCTAGTGGAAGTTATGTAATGCTATTAAAGTTATTAGCAGAAATGTAACTCAGGCGCATCTGCGATGAGGCATTCAGAGAGAAAGGGTTAACTGGGTTTCTTGCTTTAGTGATAATGGTATTCACCCTTAATATGTAAAATGCCTCTCTCGCTGTAATGTCAGGCCTTGTAATATTGCATGTTTGTATATTACTGATGGTTTCTATAACTGAGATGTGATAGTGGTGGTAAAAAGAGGTGGATTAAGTAACCACTGAAAACACTGGTACCAAATGAATGGCCTACCACTGCAGTCTACATACCTTCATACATACTGTCGCACAGTCTACATACCTTCATACATACTGTCGCACAGTCTACATACCCTCATACATACCATCATACAGTTAACGTACCTTTGTGCATAGCATCGTACAGTCTACATACCTTCGTATACACAATACCATCAGACACTCTGCATACCTTCGTATATACCACTGTAACGTTTATATGCCTTTGTATATACCTTAGTGCAGCTTATATACATTAATATCTACCATTTTGGTCTGTATACCTTTACACATACCATTGTACAGCATATATATCTTCATATAAATCAATGTACAGTCTACATTCTTTCATATATACCATTGAACAGTCTACATACCTTCATACATACCGTGCACAGTCTACATGCCTTCCTATATACAGTACCATCGGACAGTCTACATACCATCATATATACCACTGTAAAGTTTACAGACCCTTGTACATACCTTTGTGCAGGCTATATACCTTCAAACACACCACTGTACAGCATATATACCTTCGTACATAACATTGTGCAATATACATACCGTCATACACACCACTGTACAGCAAACATACCTTCATACATACCATTGCTCAGTATACATACCCTCGTAGGTACTATTGTACAGTATACATACCTTCAAACATACCACTGTACAGCATATATACCTTCGTACATAACATTGTGCAATATACATACCGTCATACATACCACTGTACAGCAAACATACCTTCATACATACCATTGCTCAGTATACATACCCTCGTACGTACTATTGTACAGTATACATACCTTCATACATACCACTGTACAGTCTACATAACTTCATACGTACCATTGTACAATCTACATACCTTTGTACAGACCATTGTACAGTATATATATACCTTTGTACGTACCACTGTACAGTATACATACCTTCCTACTTGCCACTGTACAGTATACATACCTTCGAATGTACCACTGTAGAGTATACATACCTTCGTGAATACCATTGTACAGGCTGTATACCTTCATATATACCATTGCACTGTCAACATACCTGTGGTATCCATGAATATTACATCCATGTGTGTGATTTGTAATGATCTGCTAAAATCGCGTAGCTTCTAGATGGCTTAGGCTGAAATGTACAACCCTGTATCCTACTGGAAACTGTAGTTAATATGCCTAGGTCTCTTTCATACAGTACAAATCTGTGAATGCCCAACCAGGGGTTACCACGGCACCTCTTTTGTGGGAACTGTGCATTCCCCTGTGTTTTGTGTGATTGGGAACAAAGAGAGGAGTCTGCTGTTAAGGAAACCTTTGTTCAGAATTGTGCAGTCATGCAGACATCCCATCAGGCATCCCAGCCGATCTCTCTACCTCCCACATAGCACAGAGGTTGGTTTGTTGTAAGTTCTCCAACACCATTAGCATAATTACAGTGTCATCTATGACCGAAGGCTGTATAAAACATAAAGAAATGCACTGCGTTAACTCCTTCAGGGCTTGGAGGGTCCAGACTCATAACTACTTTCAGTACCTCCCCTAACACTCTAATTACTGAATAGTTCATCAATACACTTTAAGGGGAATAACTGAATAAAAAGCTTGATCTTTAAATGAATAATCAAAAGTTATATTAATAGGTAGAAACTTACACACATGTACTGACTCATGCTTATGCATTTATTCATTTATTCACTCATTCATTCATTCACCGAACCACTTTATCCTTTATCAGGGTCACAGGGAGGTGGAGACTATGGGTGGAATAACACGGGTGAAGGCAGGGTACACCCTGGACCACTTGCCAGTACAACGCAGGGTCAACACACATAGCCATTTACACTCACACTCACACCTAGGGGCAATTTGGAACACACAATTAGCCTGATGTGCATGTCTTTGGACTGTGGGAGGAAATCAGAATACCCCGAGGAAACCCACACGACACAGGGAGAACATGCACGCTCCACAAGCCCAGGACTCAAGCCAGGACTTTCTTCTTTCTCCTTATTCTGTGAGGCGGACATGTTAACTACTACGCCCATGTTTATTCAGTAAATATGAAATGTTTTTATTTCCTCTTGTAAAAATTAACTCTTCAGAAAAATTCACATTCATTTAATAGAAAAAAAGAGCTTAGTGACCATGGTTTATTTTTTTCCAGAACTATCAGTCAAGAATGCAAAAATACAGAAGTAAGTAAAGTAATGACTGTGTGTATGATTAAAAGTAGCTGAGGGATTTGCGTAGCAAGGCTTGGGCCTGGAGCAAAGTATCAAAACCCAAATAAAAGAGAAATATCATTAAAGGTAACATCATGTTCCAATCCTGCTCCCAACATGACACCAGTCCAGAATCTGCATTGATTAAAACCACATGTTTCTTATAGCCAAACCTAATCTGACCCCATTCTCTCCCATGCCTGAAGAACAACATGTGCTCTGCTCCACACTACGGGACAATCTGAAAACACGCCCTGTGTGAAGATAAGATAAGGTTTCTATCCTTCTTATAGAGACCGGCAGTCATTTTCCAATAACAATCCAGACTGGTTCACCCCCAAGGTATGCACTGCATATATTGCGTTGTTTCTAAATCCTTGATTCAACTATGGACAGAGTTAGTAGAGCACTGTCAAACATACAGTCCATGTAATTGCATGACATCTAAAAAAGCACAAGAGCACTTAGCACAACAGCATCTATTATAATGCATAGATTTGGGTACTGCCTAAAAGATATTTCTATTGAAAAGTGTCCAAGGCTGGTGTTATAAGAGTAGCACAGCTCCTTTAAGAGCTGAATCAACTTGACACCTGATTTAAATCAATTAATCAATCATTGCGTTTTCTGACTACAATCTGGAGCAAAAGCAGGAAAGGTAGCTGATTTCCAGGTTTATTTATATCACCGGTCTTCTTAGTTCAATTATCCACTAATCGAGTTAATGTTTCAAGCTCCCAATAATGTTTCTTCTTGTTTTGCTTTGCAAAAGTTTGTCTACTTACCAGAATTAGAGTGTGTTTTATTCTGTGCGAGTCTGAGCGGTGGTTTATGAGCCTCAATTTTTGGGTTTCAGTTTTCATTGATCTCATTTTCTGAACCGCTTAATACTAATTAGAGCCGCTGGGAGGTTGGCGCCCAATCTGGGCGAGGGCAGAGTACACCCTTGACAACACGCTGACGGCAATTAAGCCTACTCTTGTCGAAAAGCAATGGTTCTTTTACATGCCTCTGACCATAGACAGTGAGAGACATGGCCAGCATTTGATAACCCACTTAGCTGCACTGGGGGGACAGCAGTTACAACCCGCTGATAGTGGGGACAACCCAGTGACGATGAACCCCCGACTTTAGTCTCAGTATTCCAGCACCCTACCACCGGGCCACCACAGCCCCGAGGTTCAGTTTCGTTATGAATAAATCTATTTGTTTTTTATTGCTGCACATCATGACGCAAATCAGAGATACATAACAGCTAGTTAGCATCAACAGAGCCTGCGAAGGTCACCTGGGATTTTGAATGAAGGGAAAAGCTGTTCCTTACTTCACTACAGGCTCATGGCAACCATACTAAATTAAAACAACGCCTTGTTATTTCCTAATAGGAAATTTTCATTGGGGTATGAATGTATGGTATGACTATTACACTGCAGAGGCACATGTTGGTGTAATTTATTTGCCTTTTTCGAGATTTAAATTACCAATAACACAAGTTTCTTCTACCTGTTCTTGGCAAAATTACAGGAAAATATAATTTTGCTTAGTTCATGCATACTGAACGAAGAACCAAAACTGAGGTGCCATTTAGGTCTTAGAATTCTTAAATATAATTTAACAACAAAATCTCTTTCAATATTAATCCCAAGAAAATCCATCCACTTGCTGAACTGAACCATCAGGGTCGCACGGAGGTTTGAGCCTATCACAGCCCACTATGGGTGAAGGTGTGGAATACCCTGTACAACTCACCAGTCCATCGCAGGACAACACACACAACCATTCACATTTACACTCACATCTAGGGGTAATTTAAAACAGCCAATCAGCCCAATGTGCATTTTTGGACTGTAGGAGAAAACCGGAGTACATGAAGGAGACCCATGCAAGCTCGGGGAAAAGCACATGCAAACTCCACAAAGAAATGCCCTTACCGAGCATGAGGCTGGAACCCAGAACCTTCTTCCATCCACCATTTAAAAAATTTAAAAACAGTTAAAAAACATATCCATGAAAAGCTGGATATAAACAAATTCATCTGCAAATTGTTTGTTAGCATGACCAAATTTTGCAGGAATGTAAATAGTTCATTGAAACAGAGACTAAGAATGCAAGTTGGTCTCTCTGTGCACATCTTAAAACCCACAAATACCTAAGTTAACAAAGGTTTAAACATTTGCTTATTGTTAATAATATTATATATTATTCTTTAATTTTTTGGACATCAGCCAAAATAATTCCCACTTGTCTCTTAGGCTATACCCCTCTTTATAAATAAAAAAAAGTTTCACTTTTGCTTTTCAGCCTTTAACCTAAGCTTCATTTCCAGCGCCAAGCTGTCTGTGCATGCCAAAGTTTACATTTTGTGGGTGTCGCTAAATCCCTAAGAGCTGTGTGGATCACCATACACACAAGCACAAAGAAAACCACAAACATTCCGAATGTTTTATAAATCCAGTGGGAAAATGTAGTTTAATTCAGATTAGGCAATTATTTCCACATAACCTTACTGATAAATATTTGAGGCCTAATATCTCACATTTACAAAGTCTCTTTGGCTGTAATTAGCTCATGAATTGTTTGAAATCGCATATTTAACATTGTCTCAGATTTATACAATGTAAAGTGCTATATTAAGAAAATTCAATTTCAGTTCATCATTTATTATTACATTTATTATTATTGGGGAGGTCTACCCCAGAAAACTTTGGGTGAAGGAGGGGTACACCCGGAACAGCTTAACATGCCATCACAAGATAACACACACACACACACACAAAACCCTCCATACTCCCATTCACACCCATGTGCATGCCGTTGGACTGTAGGAGGAAACTGGAGTACCTGGAGAAACTCAGAAACTCAGACTCAGAAATTCCCTCGCCGGGCATGAAGCTTGCACCCAGCACCTAAGTGCTAAGCACTACTCAACCATGTCACTCCAACAGTATATTCAGTTAAATACAACACTTAACAATATATTTAAGTTTTAAACTGATTAACTTTATTGGATTTTTAACAGCTCACCAGACCATTGTGGGTCCAAAACAAGCACAACCATTCTCAGTCACAACATAACACACAACTAACACAACTCAAATTTAACTGACTTCAAACAACAGGTTTGAGTTTTTCATTATATAATTAACAAATATACAAAATATGGGTGATAAGGTTGATTAGAAGGATGGGATGGCGGCATAGTGATTGCCTTACAGCAAGAAGGTTCTGGGTTCGAGTCCTGGGCTCAGTGAGGGCATTTCTCTGTGGAGTTTTAATGTTCACCTCATGCTTGCGTGGGTTTCCTCCAGGTACTCCAGTTAGCTCCCACCGCCCAACAACACGCACAGGCTAATTGGCTGTTCCAAACTGCAACTAGGTGTGGGTGCGAGTGTGAATGACTGCGTGTGTAGGTGTTGCCCTGCAGCGGACTGGCAAACTGTTCAGGGTGAATACTGCCTTCGCCCAGAGTCGGCTGAGATAGGCCCCAGCCTCCTTGCGCACCTAGTAGAATTAGGTGTTTCAGCAAATGCATGAATGAATCATTGATAAAATAAGAACGATGCTGAATTTTGATGGACAATAAGGTAAAGTGTAAAGGGTAAAATATACAGATTAACATTGTATTAAATTAATGATTTACTTTCGACGTAACAGAATTGCTCTTTCAAAGAGAGTGAACTCAATCAGAGTTTCCAAAAAGGATTGTAGGAAAAAGAACATTGGTAAAATGTAAACACATTGCACTGAACACTCTGTCCTCCCGAAAGTCTTAACTGTGCAGCGCTTTTGTTAAAATTCTGTCTTGGCCAGTTGGTTTTAAAACACAACAATACAACTTATTTTTCTTCTTCCTGTCTTTAGGAACTCCCTACTGAATTCCTGATGGCTTCCTACTGAACATGTGACTTGTGGAACATTCCAAATATTTCAAAAAGGTGAACGAGGTTAGGTAACAGAACATTGAGCAAACATTGTGGGACAAAACTAAATATACGTTTCATAATCTACACGTGGGCCTTCTGAAATTTAATGCAGATATATATATATATATATATATATATGAGAAATTGTTTATTTGACATTAAATTTCAAAGGTGTTTCAAAGGTCCTGTGTTCGAGTCCCAGGACTTTTCTGTGTGGAGTTTGCATGTATTCCCCGTTCTTGCTTGG
>JBCNYG010000022.1:33012398-33023989 GCA_039654305.1 Porochilus rendahli | reverse complement strand
CAAATCACCCCTAGGTGTGAGTGTGAGTGCGAATGGTTGTGTGACTGATGGCCCTGCGATGGCCTGGCGAGCTGTCCCGGGTGTACCCTGCCCTCGCCCAGAGTCGGCTGAGATGCGCGCCAGCCTCCCTGCGACCCTAATTAGGAATAAGCGATTCAGAAAATGAATGAATGAATGATATATGGTGCGGACGTTCCATGCTTCTATTTAAATCCGTGCTTTTGGCCCAAGTAAACTTTCCCTTACAGCTCTAACTTCTCCATTGAGGCGTTCATCGTACTTAATCATACTGCCACTGTTTCCCGGCTTGAGTCTGCTCTTGGGCCTGTTGGTTTTTGTATTGACTTGTTGCTGCCATAGTTTCCATAACAAATAAATTTTTATGGGGTGGGGGAGTTGGCCCCATGCCCAACCCCAACCTGGAGGACCAGGGCGGATCACTGATCATGTGGCCCCTACCTTTTGACCTGTTTTTCATGGGTGACCCTTCCAGGAGCTCAAGACTCCTGCTGACCATGCAAGGATGTGATCATGACACCCTGAAAATGAAGCCAATGTAACAAAGAGGATAATTGATCATTTCAGGTAGTGGGAACAATGGAATTAATGGAAGTGCTAAATTAAAGAGTGACAACATATAACAAAAATTATAAATGCAGTATCCCCTGCAGTCACGTACACACTATGGCAGTTTAAAATGTGACGGCAAGATTTCATCTGTCAGACTTTAATACCTTTACAAAAATTCAACATATTAAAAGATGTTGTGTAAATCAAATGGTTTCACCATCCAAAAAAAAAAAAAAAAGTATCCTGTTGTGAAGCTTAACTTAGGAATAATACCTAGAGGTGAATACTTTTGCAAGCCACTGTACATAGAGGTGTGCAACAATAGATTTCTGAAATGCAGTCTTATTTGACACAGAATGACCCAGGGAGAGCCTTCTCATTTCTTAAACAACCGTGTTGGAAGTCTCGTGCTAAGACTGGCACTGATGTGAATGTGTAAATAAACTAAGCAAACAAAACTATGGAAATGTCCACTATGGAAATTGCTGAAAATTCTAAAATGTGAACTGTCCAACATGTTATTAAAACCTAGAAGAACGGTGACACATCAACCTAAAGCAATAAATGTCGGAAAATAATTCTGTCTGAATGTGATTGCAAATGCTTGTTGAAAATGAATCATCAAAAAAATTGGCAGTAAATCTCATGACTGTCTTTAGTAGTGAAATAAAAAGGATTTACACACACACACACACACACACACACACAATTAGACAAATACTTACAGGACACTACAACACTAACAGCCGTGGGGCACACAAGAAAACTTGTGGTAAGAATAATGGAAATAAATGGCTTCAGTTTGAGCTAAAAGATCGACCTTTGGATCAATGTTAAAAGGTCATGTGCTCATGTGAGTACAGATTTACCCCGTTCAAGAGTCATGGGTGTGTCAGGGTAAGAAGGGAAGAAAATCAATCTGGGTACCCAACATAATTGTGATCCGGGGTTGCTTCAGTTGGTCAGGTTTAGGCTCAGCAACATTATGTGGCAATAAAATGAAGTCAGCTGACAAGCAGAGCGTACCAAATGACCAGATTATTCCATCAATGGAGTTTTTCTTTCCTGATGGCATGGATAAAATCTTTGCTTAAAAACAGTGGTTCAGGGAGCATCAGGAGTCATTTTCACACATGAACTGGCACCAGAAAGTCCAGACCAGTGGATGCCAGTAAAATTTACGGATGTGCTGGAGAAGACTTTATGGAGTGGTTCATCTCTCCCATTCTCCACACAAGATCTCAGTGGGAAACAACTCTGAATTAAAGTTGTGATATTTCATATAGTTTCATATATTTATTAGGAACAGTTACAACAGCATGGCTATCTGTCTACCTCATTGTTTCACAGTAATCTCACGCTGTACTGCAGTGAACATGATTTAGCACTGTTCCATCTTTTCTTGGCTTTGAGAAGACGGCTCACACTGTGATTTGCTGAGTTTCGGAATTTGGAGTATTTGAGATAAGTGTGTTTTGAGATGGAGATACAAGTGTGGGAAATGCAGGTGGAAGGTTTAGATAGTGGTATGAAGTAAACAGTGTATTCATTACTCAGATTAAACTCGATTATTTGCATGAAACGCTGATTAAAACTGATCATTCAGGTTCTCAGGTTGTACAACAGGAAAACTTTACGCACCAGATTATCACAGGTGTGAATCCAAATAATACTACAACCATCTGTGACAGGGAAGCAATGAAGTAGTGCTATCTCACTGGGGGGATGGAATACTTTCTGCACCGACGCAGCACTTTCACACTGCCCTGAAGTATGAGCAGTTTAAAAAGGTGTATTGGAGTGGATTCAGATTTCTTTAAAATCAATTAAATCACGTGATAGGAAATTTGATGAGAGGATGTAAAGCCAAATAACCAATCAAAAAATTTACTGATTAGTCAAAAGATGATTTTGTTTATTTCTTTACGCCTTACATGTGTTGAATGAGATACAGTCATTACATTCTAGTGAAGACAACATGACTCATGATGGGTTGTACAGCAAGTCAGCTTTCCATTTAAAAAACAAAAAAAACAAAAGTAAAACAAATTTGTCAGCTCATTAATTCGTATTTATTTATTTTTTGACCAACAATGATCTAAACATATAGAAGAGTTTAGTGTTACAGTTGTTACACAGGGGGTGGCACACTGGCACAGTGGACAGCACTTTTTCCTCACAACACAAATGTTTTGGGGTTCAATGACCGGGCTTGGAGAGGACTTATTTTGTGTATAGCACACTTTATTATTATTTTTTTTATTTAAGGTTTGTTTTTTTACTCATCCACAAACCTTATGATGTCATTTAATGTAGACATTACTCTGTATGGGCAGAACAGTGATAATCATATCACAGCAAGAAGGCCCTAGGTTCAAGTCCCAGCCTTGTGTGGGGTTCGCTTGTTCTCCCTGTGCTTGCGTAGTGTTCCTCCAGGTACTCTGGTTTCCTCCAACCGTTCAAGGACATCTACATTAGGATGATTGACAGTTCACATCCAGGAGCAATCTGGAACATCCAATTAGCCTAACGTGCATGTCTTTGGACTGAGGGACGAAACTACAGCACCTGGAAAAAAACCCAATCAAACACAGGAAGAACATACAAACTTCCTACAGAATCCTGGGACTTGAACCTAGGACCTTCTTGCTGTGAGGCAGACGTCACCAAGCTGCTCATAGAGAGAGCTGTCTACATTAAATGACATCATAAGGATTGTTGATCAGTAATTTAGTTCCAAGTATTTCATACCTACTAACGACTAAGCCACCATACTGCCCTCACTTTTCAAACAGGAGTGATTAAAATCAATATAAGCTTCAAGCTGATTACTACGGCAGACAAAATGTAAGAAAGTTTTATGTTTCTTATATGACTCATATTGTCAGAAAAAATTACAATGAAAATCTGGGACATTACAACTCTAACTCACCTCCAGGTTCACACGCTTTTCACAAGCCTTAGCCATTATTGAAATGAGGTTCTTTACGTAGAACAAAAGCTCTGTTAAACAGTCCGTTTCCGGTTATTGTGTTAAAATACCACAGATGTGTTATACATACATAGTGACAGGTTTAAGACTAATAGAAATACTATTATGCAGAAATACAAATATATATAAAACTATTACAAGATACGTAAATCATTTAGTTCGGTGCTATTTAAAATACTAGCTAAGATTCATGTAGCAAAAAGCCTTACGTAAACGATTCAGAACAGTAAAACACTTTAAAAATAGCTGAAATGTACTTTATCTATATGCTCTCGCTGGAGCGATTTGCAGCATGGTTGTCAGCCAGAAAAGCGTGGCATACACCCGCCAGGTCTGGAACGAGGTCCTAGTGGAGGAGCTTAGGGTAGTTACCAAAAGAACAAAATCGCTAATACAAGCGGCTGAAATGAGCTTTCTTCGCAGGGTGGCGGGGCTCTCCCTTAGAGATATGGTGAGAAGCTCAACCATCTGGGAGGAACTCCGAGTAGAACTGCTGCTCCTCCACGTCTGATTAGAACGCCTCCCTGGTGGGCCAACTGGGAAGAGACCCCGGGGTGAACCCAGAACAACCCGGAGAGAGTCTCTCGGCTGGACTGGGAACGCCTTGGTGTCCCCCCGGCAGAACTGGAGGAAGTGGCTGGGGAGAGGGACGTCTGGGCCCAATCCCGGAACGAGCATAAGATGATGTAGATGAAACAGATTAGATGGTCATAGACAAAAGTATATCAGTGCACCTGCTGCTAATGAATGAAATGAAAGCATTCGTTGTCATTACTGTAGCATTAACACAGTGCAGTGATGTAAACATCAGTTAAGTTGTATGGCCTTTGGGAGCCACAGCTACATATATACAAAGTCACCAGCCACTTTATTAGGAACAGATATAAACCTGTTCAGACAATCATGTGGCAGGAGAACCAGGCATAACATGAGGCTTCAGTAATTATAATAGCAACCACCATGGCTTTGGTTGAAGTCACTGAGATTACACTTTTCCCACTCTGATGGGGGCATTAGATGAAGCTAAGGACCTGCAGCTGCATGACGTGTTGAGGTGCTACTACGTGATACAAAATATTTTCATGGTCTATAAAAAAATACGATATATATAGTTCACAAGTTATTAATTGCACACACTGAGTGGTTCATCTACTCCTATGATATCAGGTCATATCCTGTGATCTGAATTACTACAGGAAAAAAAAATTAAGAAAAAACGGTCAACGTTCATTCAAAACTAATTCCATGAAAAGGAAAAACATTTGGATTTAAAATATTTTATGGTAAAAACGTTTTTTTCTATTTTCAAGAATTGGACTCCGCCCCCCCCAAAAAAAACTTTATTGACTTAGAGAAATAGGCATTCAGTTTTCACTAGGATCTAATGCAGTTATTCAGAGGAGATCATGTCATACCGTGCACGTAGCACGTAATCTCCATGGCATTGCTGCTCCAGTCGGTCAGGTCAAGGCTCAGCAACATTAATGTGGCAATGAAATGAAGTCAGCTGAATGAGCAGGTTATCACATCAATGGACTTTTTCTTCCCTGATGGCACGGATATAAAATAATGAAAGGGTGGTTCAGGGAGCATGATGAATCATTTTCACAGACGTATTGGCAGCCCAGATTGCTGACCGTAACCCTTTTGAAAGTTTTTGGGATGTGCTGGAGACGACCTTTTGGAGTGGTTCAGTTTTTCCTTGCTCAATTCAAATCGTCAGTGAAAAATGACCGGATGGACTGTAAGCAAGGCTAGCAGCAACGAACCAACAGTTTAAAAACCAATTTTCTAAAACTAATTTCAGCTGATATACTGTATCTTTAATTGTTTTAAAATAATGTTGGCAAAATAGGACACTGTAGCATTCAAAATGATTTCCTTGCTTTTCATTTTTCAATTTGTCAATTTGGTTTTTAGTTCTGTATTGAAGCTCTGAGGCTGATGCTTTCTTCTGTGATAAAACTTCTCAGATGGTTATAAGAGGGACCATTCTTTCTGATTCCAGGACAAAAATCTGGTTCCTTGCTTTCCTGTACACAAAGAATTAAAGATATTATTTCATGAGTGTTCCTCACTAACAGCGAAACAACAACAACAACAACAACAAGAAATATCAGCAGAAACAAAAATGACCAATATGCATATTTTCTATATTTTCTGTTGAGGGTATGAAATGGCTATGAAAACTACAGAAAAAAAGAATCAGTCCAATTTGCTGAAGAATTAAAAAGTGATGTGTGTAATGATGTAAAGAAAAATCAGTAAAACATTTAGACACGTCTTACCCCTGCATGAAAAAAAGGATGATTATCACCAGCAGTGACAATACATCAGCAGCAATCCATATAATTCTGTACACATGAGGAGCCTGTGGAGTTTTAAACACACACACACACACACACACACACCAACACACACACACACACACACACACACACACACACACACACACACACACGCGCACACACACACACGCACGCATACAATGATCAAAAATACACCATATCACATGAACTTCTTGCATAACTTTTTGTACTCCATTACAGTGCTGAAGAAACAGAAAGTAGAACAGGCCAAGTAAAAAATTACCAGACGCCAGTCAGGCTGAGACATTTCTTGAAAGAGGTGGCACGTGTTGGTGGTCACTGAGCTGGCCCCTGCGCACCACAGTAAGGAGAAAAGCCAGCGCTCGTTCACTACCCACAGGTTGACGGTATTATTATTTTTCCTGCAATTTCTAAACACCATAAACAGAGAACAATAAAAGCACATTTAATACACTACAACTAAATTTTATTTCCCTATTTCTACTTCAAAGTTCTGATATGTTCATACAAGCGAAAGTCCTTCACACAGGTGCAAATAAGATTTAAAGCAGAAAAGACTGGGAAAGCGTAACAGTACTCGAAAAACATCATTTTAATTACTTGCATCATGAAGATATAATCAGTTCCTTTTAAAATTCCCACTAGTGACAAACAGCACTACGCACCAACTTCACGAGTTACACATTGCACCTCTCGTGGAATTTCCACATGGTGTCAAACTACAGCCTTTCTTGAGCCAACATTCTGGGACTTATTAGCATCATGTCTATACTTGTCTCAGATAGTAAGCAAACACTTTTGTACTCACCCAATGTCCTTAGTACTCAGCACATTGTATTTCAGATTAAGAAACTGCCCTTGTTCAAGGGTACAATTCTTATTACTGTAAACCTGGCGGAACTCTGAAGCCTTATCTCTACACTTCGAAGGGAGCCACCATATCTGAAAGACATTAGCGAGTCACTGATTCAGACCTTCAACAAAAAGCAGCACGGCAGGATTTAAAAAGACTTTTAAATCACACCTGTGTATTCTGATTCAATGTATATCTCAATTGCATTTGCATGTGCAAACACATTGAGTTTGACATCACGTAGTCATGACAGCATAGTTGAGTCTGTATTGAATTCTTCAAGGCCACTTGTAAAATAAAAGGTGGACATTCACTAGTAAATAATCACCATGATGAACCATGATGACGACACCACCGTCTCTTATTCACCTGTGTTACATCTTGCTTTGGTTCTATGTCTGTTTACAATAACAACAATAATAACAAGGCCACGTGATCGGAGGAACGATCTCGCAGATGCACGATAAATTGGCAAGTGCAAGACTGATTTGTAGAAGGAGTTTATTGTTAAGTAATTGGCCGGTGCTTTATTTAGAAATGAAGATTTTGCTGTCATGGCAACATACCATCACACTCGAGGGCTGTATTGATTAGCTGACGTGCACAGAACCTTGATTATTAAAATTGATGTGATGATTGTTAGGAGTGAAAGGAGGACAGAAAGCATATCTTAAACTGAGCTTACCAAATCAGATGAGATGCCAGATTCCTGTATGGTTTTAACCGTTGCACTGCAGTCTTCATCACTTTCATTATTCTTTAAGTCAAAGATAAGTGACCTCTTGACCTCTTTTGCAAAATCTAGGAGTTGTTTCAGGGATGGCACTTTCTGTTCACGAGCAAGAGCCTTGTCTTCCTCCGAAAGGAAGGGCATTGACCAAAACGGGTATGCCTGCATGAAATACACAATATTCACTCAAAAAAAAAAAAAATCGCATTCTCACTCAGGCCTGGAATAAACATGAGGGATTTCCCTATTATACCTTGATAAACCATTCGCCAGCGTTTAACCTCTGTAGCTCATCCCACGTGAAGCTCCTGCTTGTGTTGTATGTTTTATTTGGAAAAACAGCTTTCACATTAGTTGTTCTTTGTAGGAAGTTTTCATCTTTGTCGTGCATTAGAAAAGGAATATTATCCTTGCTGAAGAGAGAGGAAGAGCCACATTAGAAGGTGAAACCAATACTAAGGCTGTTTCTCAATTTGCGTTCCTCCCTGTACTTTCGTTTTTTGCAGACTTGTGAAGCATCATTATTCGTAGCACAAATAATGTTCAAAGTTCACAGCCAGCCAGATGTGTTCTTGCTCTTCCCATTTTACTGGGGATGCACTGGGTGGTGACTTCTGTAGACGCAGTACCAGCTAGTGTCCCTTGGTTCCAGCCAGCGTAAGTGTGTAATTTATGTCCAATTTTGTTTTTCGTTCATTAATTTATCCTTTGTTTTGTGTCTCCCTTCAAACACAACTTCAGTCATTCAACACAACAAAGTCTCTTTCTCCTCTAGCTTTTTGTACGCATGTTACAGATCTTGGATATTTATTTGTTCGTTTTCTAAGCTGCCTACCCCTAATTAGGGTCTTGAGGAGGCTGGCGCCCATCTCAGCCGACTCTAGGAGGGCGGGGTACACCCTGAACAACGCACCAGGCCACTGCAGGTTGTATGCACGTTGTATGCAAGAAGCATACAACCATTTAAACTCACTCTCACACCAAGGGGTGTTTTGGGACAGCCAATCACACCTCGAGCCTGGGAATCAAACCCAGGACCTTGCTGTGAGGCGAATGTTTTAACCATTGTGCCACCGTGCACCATCTTCGATATTATTTATTAATATTAATTAATAATCAAACAATGGAATGACGAGGTATTTACATTTAATAGTAAATATACTTTACCGTGAATGTAACCGAAAGGCAAATGGAAATGGATATGGCATTACTTATGCTCCTGTTCCAATTACTTCACGAGTGTAAGGCGTCCTCCCATCCTCAGGGTTCTCTTAGTCAAACTAGGTTTGGTAATACACCCAAGTACGTGAACTTGGAATTGAGAAACAGCCAGGAGTGTAGAGGTATGCAACTTGGTTTCGATGTACCTGAGCTGCACGTCTGTCTCAAAGGCTGTTATATCACACTCCACACTCTTATTGAAGGACATCATGGTGTTCTCTGGAGCCAGCTGACAACACAACAGTGAAGATTTTTATATGTAATGTTTACAATATGTACTACAATTATATTAACTCCTAAACATATTATTCTCTTATCTTTAATGCCGCGGAATTACTAGATCAACTATTCGAAAGGGCTTAATCATGCAAACCGAGTTACAAATCCCTCTGATTTGAATACCATTCCCACATTAGACGGCAAACTCATAAAATAACAACTTGTTTTTACAGCACACTTTCTGGGAATGATGCCAAAAGCTGAAACAACCACAAATGATTCACTCTGGAATATGCTTCAACCTGACACTGGTTTAGGAAAAATGTTATAGTTAAACAAATTACATGAAACATTAGAGCAAAAATATTATTTCAAAAAAGAGCCTGTCACTTATAAGCATGTGTAACATGACACAAGGCTACTGTTAACTGTAAAAATAAATCTACCACCAATTGAATCATGGCATCAGAGAAGCTGTGCTTACCATAGGTGCACCACGGTGTGCCACAAGGTCGGGCTTTTTGGGAAGTTCGTCAGTAAGACATGGACTATCAATCAAGACTGGACTGAGGAAAACCAACGCCAAAACCACCAGGAATACTCCAATTATGACATTCTTAGTACCTGTGCCAACACAAAGATGACCAGTATACATTGTGTTCAGTGCATGAATATGATTGTATTAAGATGATAAGATGAAAAAATACAGATTTTACAAGAAACTGTTATGAGGGTGATTTCTTATGATACATTAGAGCTACGAAACACAAAAATATTTTATTTACTGCCATTTACACAAAACATTTTTTTATATTTAAAAACTATGTATTATTAAAAATGAGAAACTGAAAAACCAACTTAAAAACGTAGCATTTGAACATTTAAACATTACAGCTTCAGCCTGTTACTGCTGCCTTCTGGACTCACTACATTTCCCAGCAATCCCTGCTTCACTTCTAGTCACATGACTTTGGACCCTTGTATAATAAAAAATAAAGTCATGTGTTATTTTCTGCACTTGCTTCCACCTCGACAACTCTACGTCGTGGACAGATTCCCTGGGAGTGTGATAAAAAAAATCTCATTTATCTCTGTGTGTGTCAATATTGTATGAGCGGCACGGTAGCGTAGTGGTTACCATATCCAATTCACAGCAAGAAGGTCCTGGGTTCGAGTCCCGATTTCAGTAAGGGCTTTACCTTATGGAATTTTTCACGTTCTCCCTGTGCTTGCGTGGGTTTCATCTAGTTTCCTCCCACAGTTCAAAAACGTGCAGAGTAGGTGATCTGGCTGTCCCAAATTGCCCCCAGGTGTGATTGTGACTATGAATGGTTGTGTATGTGTTGCCCGGTGATGAACTGGTGAGCTGTTTAGGGTGTACCCCGCCTTCATCCAGACATGGCTGAGATAGGCTCCAGTCTCCCCACGACCCTAATAGGATTAAGCGGTTCATGAAATGGATATACGGTTAGATTACTCTACCCAACTATCATTGAAATGATTGAAACTGAAATGATTGAAGTGATTTGACTTTTACCAAAAGTCAGATCTTAATCTACCAAATGTCACAAGAAATCTGTCATTTAAGTGGCTGGTTAGCTTGAATACTGAAAGAGTACTCACCAGTTCGCTGAGCCCTGTAGTAACTCTGAAACACCAGCCAGCTGATGAGGGTCAAAGCCACAACGGCACCCAAATGTAGAAAAGGAGCTGTGGCCTGAACAATACGGCAGCACGATAACAGAGACAGAGGGACAACAAAATGATTTTGGATGCAGTAGTTTGCAAAAGGTTTTAGGCACATGCATTACACTCATCAGCCATAACATTAAAACCACTGGAGTGATCAAGCTTCAATGCACTGCATGTTTATACCTTTCCATCAAAGCCAGCACCAACAGCTTCAGATTGTAATTTATATTACCTGTATTGGAAAATTTTACTTAAACCTTGAACAAGAGATGTGGGTCAGGATAACAGTGCACTTAGACCTTTTAGATAAGATAAGATAAGAGATTGTCAACTCAACAATGAAAAACAGTTAAGCAGCTCTCTGTTTAGTAGCAATTATAAAAAAGTGCACAAAAGACACACTAAGCTATATATGTGCATATACATACATATGTAGTCATTCGCAAAAGTCTTGTTTCTAACGTGGACATTCATGTATAGAAGCCCATATCTCACCAACCTATTAATCGATTTCTTAATCAACTATATCTTACATTAATCCTACAAGTATACACGAGTTTTGTGAAAGTGACAGGAAATTATACATTTATTTACTTTTTACAGCTAATAAAATACGAACATATCCATTCTAGGCTGGACAAAAGTCTTGCCACAATCATGTAACATTAAATTCTGGATCAAAGCAATTAAGTGCTGGATTAACTAAATAGACATAAAATACAGGTATTAAAGAAGCTTTCAGGCAATTTATAAAATCTTTTCGCTAAAACTGTAGAAACTTAAGATCTCCTAAAAGCAAATGAAAATAATTTTCAAGCAGTAGTAAGAAATTTCAGACACCCTTGGTACACATAGGTAAGCTCGGCCATGCAAGGAAAACTATCCACAAAACAGGAGTTATAACTTGCAATGTGCGGCACGGTGGCGTAGTGGTTAGCACGTCCGCCTCACAGCAAGAAGGTCCTGGGTTCGATTCCCAGCTCG
>JBCNYG010000022.1:32984788-32997276 GCA_039654305.1 Porochilus rendahli | reverse complement strand
ACACACACACAGAAACTCATAAAGAGTTTAAGTTCAAGAACAGATAAGTGCCATTGCTTAAATTATGAAAAAAAATTTTTTTAGTAGCTTTACAAAAAACTTTTACCAGCTTTCAAAAACGTTTTTCAGTAGCTTTAAAATAAAGCTATTAAAAAGTTGTTTTTCTCATAATTAAAACAATTGAACTTCTGTTTTTAAGCTCAATCTCTTCACACACACACACACATATTTGTGCATTTTTTATTGCAGTTTGGCAGTGATCAAATAAATGTGGCTCCATAACCTTCTGAAAAGACCATCTGTATCGCATCTTATTCTAAACTGACAGATACCTTCTATCACTCACCTCAGTAGTGGAATTCTGTTCACTGTCCCTGCATACTGACCCTGCCTCGGAAACACTCTCACACACCTTTATGAAGAGAGATGGTTCACTGAACTTCTTTTACAGTGATAAAAAAGGAGCATTAAATAAAGCAAAACCAATTAAAAACAAATCAAATAATCATTAAATAAAGCATGACTAGATTGTTTCATATACAGGGCTAAATGCAGCTTTGTCTATATGCACGTGCTGTGAAGAGTAGACTGTAGTAATGAAAACATAAGGGGTTCTACAGCTTTGGGCATCTTCACAAAAATCAAGTGGAATGGGTTTGATTTTGTAGTACATGCACTTGAATATCACAAGGTGAAAGTGGGGGTGGGTTTACAAACTAATGACCTGACCCCCCTCGCATACAACGGCCATGATTGTAGTAGTTTTTATTTAATGGTTTAAAGATCTGAAAAACTTTGAAGACATAAATATCTTATTTTTTGTAATTTCAGAGACATGGGGCTTTATATGCTGATGCACACAATGCAGAGCTCATACACAGATATTATATCAATGAACCAGTGAATCAGAACTTACTTAATGAAGATACTGGCAGTGCCTAGGGGTGTAGGAAATTTAGTTCTATTTTAGTCCACATGCTAAAAAAATGGCATGTTCAGTGCTCCGAGGAGGGAGCCCTCTGCTGATATGGAGGTGACCCAGCATGAGCTGGTGTTACTCTGTTATATAAACCAGTAGGAGTGGAAACAGTGTGTGTGCTACAAGTGGCACTTGGAATTGTCAGCAATGGCACGTTTTACCAAACCCGGTTATGCATCGCAGGTTATCCGTCGAGGAAGTGAAGAGGAGAAACTGCTGTGCCTCGTGCGTCAGCGTGTGGGTCACTGCTGCCAGAATGCAGTGGTGGTCATTCTCATCCTAGCCTGGGAGGGCATCCCACACTGCATGGCTGACAGACTGTACCAGGATCTCACCAACACTCTGTACAAATATGGCTCTCCCACCAGCCGCCGCTGTGCCCTCAATGAAGAGTGAGTCAAGTACTGCACGTAGGACAC
This sequence comes from Porochilus rendahli, assembly GCA_039654305.1. Classification (NCBI taxonomy): domain Eukaryota; kingdom Metazoa; phylum Chordata; class Actinopteri; order Siluriformes; family Plotosidae; genus Porochilus; species Porochilus rendahli. The sequence continues at coordinate 32,995,878 of JBCNYG010000022.1, read as the reverse complement.
AGAAAGCCTGTGATTCATGCACACACACATAGATGAACCACACAGGGGTGGTAATTTAAGTAACACCAATGAGTAAGGGTTTCTAACTGTTATTTTTAAGCCTGATGTGTTATTCTATGACTAATGCTTCTCCTTTTTAACCTGCCACAGTCGTACCTGTGCCTGTCAGGGTCTGGACCCAGAGACCTGTGGAGCCTCATTTTCTTTTGGTTGCTCATGGAGCATGTACTACAATGGTTGCAAGTTTGCACGCAGTAAAGTTCCCCGAAAGTTCCGGCTGCAGGGAGACTACCCTGAGGAGGTAAGAGCACATAGTATACATACATAGACCTATTTAAAGGTGCATTTTCATGCATCAGTCATGGTTTATTTGTTCCACCCCACTTGTATATTTAATATGTAAAACCCCAATACCAGGAAAGTTGTGTAAAATGTAAATACGCAAAATTACTCCAAAGTTGGGATGGGGCAACAAAGGGCTTGTAAAGTCTTCTTCTTTGTCTTTCGGCTTCTCCCTTCAGGGGTCGCCACAGCAAATCATCTTCTTCCATCTGTCCCTGTCTCCTGCATCTTCCTCTTTCACACCAAATTCTTTTCAAAGTCCTAACACAATAATGTGACCAACAATAATAATGTGGTACTCATGTGCCAAAAGATTAAGTATCTCCTGGTTTGTGAAACCTATGTTGAAGTATAACTTCACGAAATGCACCACAACGCACTTTAATCACGTAAAAGTATGACTTTATTCTGTCTCGAAATATTACAACTTTTTTCTTGAAGTCTGTCAAAAAACATTTTTCTTAATGTGTCTCTAATACTCTGTTGTAGTTACCCCTTTAACTTACCAAGTAAATATTTTTTAAACTACTAGATATCCAACAACACTGGATGTGAATTTGTGATGGAAAGATAGAAATCAATTCACCAAATTATTCACCAATATTTCAAAGTTTGTTAAAGCTGGGGTTGGTAAATTTTTAGCTGTATATATTGGTTTACTTTTTGTGGTCTACTGGTAAATAACTAGTCAAATACTCTAATGTTTCTCTGCTTTTGCATTACCCTGCCGTGAATGAACCTGCAGTCAGAGTGTGTGGACGGGGTTTGGCTTTGGAAGGGCCTCCAAGAATAGAGAATAGAGAAGCCCTGAAGAGATGCTACTTACAAATTTTGCTATCTAACCAGATTATCAACCCCAGCTTTAAATGACAGATACAAATCAAGCTATGCACAGGGTATGGCATAGTGTTGCCAAATTGACAGCCTTCCTTGTTCAAGATCCCCTTTATGCCCTGTACAAATCTCCCACATAACCTCCACCAAAGCATCCCCAGAGCATCTAATTTCCCCCACCATGTTTGACAGAGGGTATCAAACACTCCTCCAGTATCTTTTTCTTTATTCTGTGCTTTACAAGTGTTCTTCTTTGTGACTCAAACATCTTAAACTTGGATTAATTTCTCTGTAGCACCTTTTTCCGATCAACCTCTGTCCAGTGTCTGTGTTCTCTTGTCCATCCTAATCTTTTCCTTTTTTTGATCAGTCTCTCTATTTATTTGAAACTTAAAAATTTGCCTTTTCGCTGTTGAATTTGAAACTGGTGTTCTGTGGGTACTATTTAATGAAGCTGCCAATTGAGAACCTGTAAGGCATTGGTTTCTTAAACTACAGAAGTCTTGGTAAGAGCCAGTTTGCACTGTTCTGTGAAATGAGTAATACATACTGTCTTCATTTCCTTGGCAGTTTCTCATATGGAATAGTCTTTGTTTCTTAGAACAAGTATAGACTGCTGAATTTCTGAAGAGGATAGTTTTAAGTCTGTAATCAAACCCACAAACGCTAATTCTTCCGATATTCATCTAGCTTCAACAAAGCTTAGATCGAATTCAAATTTCTTTTTAAGAACATTTTTCTCTTTGAAAAGGCGAATCTGTCAAGAATTTGTTTACATATTATTTTGCACATCTCCGTGGTGTAACTGGTGTAACGACAAAAAATCAACCTGATATTTATTTCCAAATATTGTATCACTGAATGTTCTGGTTAAGTTATTGTGTGTTTAGTTGTTTATTATGAATTGCTGGATAATTCTATGTAGTTTTTAAGTTTCAGTGAAAAAACATGATGTGCAGAAGGATATCTTTAATTTACTTATGAAAGGATATACTTCATTATGGAATTTATCTATTGTGTTGGGGAATGTGAAAGAAAACACATTTTCTTTTCTAGAAATAAATGACCAAAAACTGAATACTTAAGCGGGGCAGTGGTGGCCCAGTGATAGGGTACTGGATTATTGATCCCAAGGTCGGGGTTTCAAGTCCCCCCAGTGCAGCGCTCTGGGTTATCAAAGGTCAGCCATATCTCTCACTGTCTATGGTGAGAGGCATGTAAAAAAAAACATGATTTTTGTTAAGAGTAGGCTGCATAGCCATCAGCATGTTTCTGCCCTGCGATGGCCTGGCAAGCTGTCCAGGGTGTACTCTGCCCTAGCCCAGAGTCGGCTGAGATTGGCGCCAGCCTTCCTGGAACCCTAATTAGGATTATGTGGTTCAAAACTTATGTTAATTTCTTTTATAAGACAAAAATCTCTCAGCTACACATTTTTGGCCTATTTCCTTTAAGAGATTTTATAACAGCAGAAGGTTGGGTTTTAATGTTTTATTTTTGTTTCCTTGTAGTTCACTTTAAACAAAGTCATATTATATAAAAATTTGAACTAATTGAAACATAATTATTAGTTTTATAAGTATTAGATACATTTTACATATGTTTTCCGTTAACAGACACTTTTGTAACTAACAATGTAATATGACCTCTTGGAAGAATGGAAAACAAAGTTTTTAAAAAAATTTATTGGTTTAGTGTCAAGGTTTAAGGGAAGACTTTCTAATACTGGTGTCATGAAGCAGTGGTGAATAAAATCTGGGACCAGACAATTATTAATTACTTTGCCGTACATTTATTGTTCAGTTGACTGGGGGGGATAAAAAACCTTACTATTCTCTCAAAATTATAATTTAGTAACTCATTACTATGTTCAGATAAATATCCATTGACTTCTGTTTTGTATTTCTTTATTAAAAAGTATCAGAGAGTACATATAAAATGTTTAGTCACACCCTTAAGTAAAAAGACATCATAACCTTCCATTAAACAGATAAATAAGACAAATTTTTAAAAACTGAAAAGATCAAATTACAGGAGTAGAATGAAGAATGTTGCATCCCATGCACTTTTTTTCTGCTGTTTCATTGCCGGTTGAAGACTTTTTAAGCCACATTCCATGTTAATGCATGTGCTTACAGTTTTAGTGATATGATCAACAAAGATACCTGGATGAAACAGCATCAAGTCAGCAGCAAACCTCACACTGAAGCTGCTGGTAGCCTTTGTCAGGATCATGGTTATCATGATGCTGACTAAGCTGTTCCTGTGGGAATCTGCTGTAATCTTACACTTACAGGTCCATTTTGGCATTCAACCAAAACCATACCAACTGGTATTAAGTGTGTACGTGTGAAGCTTTTTTTTCTCTCAAACAAGGCTCGGTGCACTATGCCGTCCATTGTGGAGCCTGTACTAATTCTTAGTGACTTTTAAGATTTGTGCAGATCTTTCACACCTCTGTGCCCTCTCGGGGATACAGGATGCCAGCTGTGCTCAAGCCAGGGTAGAAATGGCCGCTGAATTGGTTGAGCGCAGGGCTGTTGTAGCCTAACGTGGAATGAGACCCTGAGGGGGAGATAGGAGTGGGTGGTGGGAGAGGAGATGCCCATTCAGGGATTGTGGAACCAGGGGAGTAGGAGCTAAAGCCTGTTGTTTGGGTTGCTCTTTGTGTGCCATCCATTGGCAGGCTTAGAGGAATGGGACGACTGACTGGTTCTCCACCCACCTCCGCTGACACAGCCGACACCTCAGACATTTCTGCTAGAAAGTTGCTCAGGCAAGCAGGGGTACCCATGGGTGAAGTTTTCTCAGGTGAGGCTGAAATGTCAAGTGTTGCATTTTTTGGGCTCCCGCTCTCATCTCTGGCCTCTGAACTAAGACTTCCTCCAGAGTTGCCATCCACAGCAAGGCCGTCAGACTTTCTCTTCCTCTTGCGCCTGAAGTTGCCATTGTCAAACATTTTTTCACAGTTTGGGTCAAGCGTCCAGTAATTACCTTTACCTTAAGAGTGCAAGACAAAAATGTGATAAATTTGACTAGAATATGATACCAAACAAAAACCTCACCCACCAGTATTCAAAATTGCATAGCACAATTAAATGACTAACACAATCAAGAACTCTTACCAGGGTCATCTTCATCCCTAGGAACTTTCTTGAAACAGTCGTTCAATGATAGGTTGTGACGAATGGAATTCTGCCAGCCAGCTTTGCTCTTATTGTAGAAAGGAAAATTATCTGCTACATACTGGTAAATCTGACTTAGAGTCAGACGTCGATCCGGGGCACCATGTATTGCCATTGCAATGAGTGCTGAGTATGAGTAGGGTGGCCTGACCAGCTTCATTAAGTCCTCCTGAGAAGGCATGGAGAACCAACCCAGTTCTCCACCAGTGCCCCCAGGACCTCCTTGTCCAAGGTAGGGCCTCTGCATGCCATAGTGTTGTGGTGCAAAAGACGGTATGGCAGGACCTGGAGCACCACCCAAATATGCAGAGTTGTTGATCCCAGTACCACTGAACCACAGATATGGGTTAGGAGATGAAGTTGCATATTCCCCAAGATCGTATGAGGAGGGATTTGTTCTCTGTGGACTTGGTAATGATGGGGGAGGATAGTAATTATCGCTGTAAAGGCTAAGCTCTGGAGGCTCCTGTCCCAAGTTCGGGAACTGTGGACCACATCGAGTTGGAGACTGACCTTGTTCATATGATGTCATGATAAGATGTTCCAGTCAGTATTTGTTCCAGTACAAATAGTTGAGGTGGCACCAGATACAATATGCTGTCTCTTCTATGGTCCAGAAAGATTTCTTGCTTTCTTCTTTTGAAAACAGATCCCCAGTTGAGAAGTCTAATATCTTTCTTCACTCTGCCATTGTTTGCCCTTGCACTCTTGTGAACACTGTCACCTGTCGCACCTGTTTTATTCATGCACACTTGGGACCTCCCTTCTTGCTTCTTATTGGTTACTTTCTCTTTCTAGTTAGATGACTATATTCACTTCGTGGTCAGTTATTTTGGTTATTTAAAAGATTTATTTAAAGGTTTGTAGAGTGACTCTTGACATGACTATTACTAATTGCAATATTAAGCTAATATAAAAAATAAATAAGCATCATGTTTAATATAATAATGTATCAAAATGTCAAAAAATGGAAAATGTTTTTAGTATTATTTTACATCATATTGTTGACCCAAAGAATTAAAAATACCAGATTTATAAGGGGCATTATTGTTTTTACTTACTTTCTTCAACATAGCAATATGTGCCTGCTAAACACAATTAGTCTTAAACAGTTAAGGTTAGCAAAAATATGTTTCCAACAGCTAAGTTAATAACGAATTAATCGTGGTTTGGAGGAAACTTAATGGATCTCTCACTAAGTTTCAATGTTGTGCATGTGCCTCTTGATCATGTGAATTTCAGCACCACTTTCACATGATGCTAAATAGCACCATTTCAAATTGTTGATGCTGATACAGGCATTTCCTTTGTGCAATACACAAAAAAAATCAAAAACAGAATACTTTACTGATCCAGAGGAAATTGTGTGCACACAGTTGCTTCATTGCAATGTGTGTATGTGTGTATATACCATATATTTCGTTCTACTTCGATGTATTGAGCACTGTTCTACGGAAAATCGACTCAGGACCTTTATATATATATAATATATTATATATAATATTTCCTCTGCATGAAATATTATTATCCTGCTAGCAAACAAAGCAAGGGTATTGATTACCTTTCGGGATTTATTTCACAATAATGACCATCTTACTGTGTGTTATCCCATACATAACTGTCGATTATCAACAATTATCTGTGACTGCTGCAGTATCTACAGCTTTCTCTCCCTCTCTCGTTCTTTCTCTCCCTCGCTCCTTCTTTCTCTCACTACTCATTCCTTCTCTCTCTCCTCATCTGCCTGTCTAGCTCTTTATTTATCTGTTTAAATATATTCAGCGTACACATTTCATTCTTAATTTCTTTGTATCTAAGCTGAAATATCCACAAGCTACCGAAACACTCTCCAAAACACAAATAAATGCTGATATGAAAACTGTTTCTAAATTAGCACTACTAATGCAATATTGAAAAAATATATTTATTTTGAGGAGAATTACACTATAACATAACAACTAAAAAGTGCTGTGCAAATGAGAAATTCAATTTAAGCAGACCAGCTTCGAAAACGCAGCCTGGGTCGATGGGTTGAGTTATTTTCCAGCTTCCTGGTCAACAAAGGTTTGCAATGTTGCATCAGCAGCAGTAATTTAGAAACTATTTCTATCTACCAGCATTCAGCTGTATTTTGCCAGCATTTAGGTAGTAGCTGGTCAGAGCAAGCTGGATTTTTCAGCAGGATAAGCAGGGTAACCCCCTCTCTTTCAATCCCTGTCTATTACCTATCTATCTGTCTGTCTGTCTATCTATCTATCCATCTATCTATCTATCTACTTATCTATCTATCTATCTATCTATATATCTATATATCTATCTATCTATCGGTATGTGTGTCTGTGTTAATCGCTTTAGTTTCTTTGTTCTTGCTGTCTTTACTCAGTGTATTTATATATCTATATTTATTTCACTCTCACTATGTTAGTCTTTATTTACTTTCCAATCCCCATTTTCTTGTCTACACTGTCTCTTTCTTTTAATATTAGAATCAGAATTTAAAAATTGTATTGATCCCGACGGAAATTGTGTAAATATGCCTGAATTTCCACCTAATGTTGTGTTTTATGTAATGTATAAAGTCTCTGCCCATATAAATAGCAATCGTATACCAAGTCCAGACATTGAGTTATTTATACGATAGAGAATCTGATTTTGGTTTTTACCAACTACTAGGTGACAGAATAGTACAAGCTGGTCAAGCTGTTACATTATCTTTGTTGCCTATTAAACATTTTGATCAATTGGTTGGTTGGGCCCCCAGTCCAGCTAACTGGGTTATCAAATGCAGGCCATGTCTCTCACTGTCTTTGGTAAGAGGCATGTAAAAGAATCATTGTTGATTTTCATCAAGAGCAGGCTGCATAGCTATCAGCATGTTTCTACCCTGCGATTGCCTGGCGAGCTGTCCAGGGTGTACCCTGCCATCGCCCAGAGCCGGCTGAGAGGGGCGCCAGCCTCCCCGCAACCCTAATTAGGAATAAGCGGTTCAAAAAATGGATGGCTGGATTGGTTGGGTGATTTTAATACTATATCATTCATTCATTTATTTTCTGAATCGCTTATTCCTAATTATCATAAAGAAGAAAATGTTTTGTTTTTTCTTATGTGTTTGTGCTTAATATTACCTGGTTAGCATGTATATATGGATGTGTGAGTGGAGGACAGGGGATTGTAATTTTGTGTAAAAATAATTTAATTTTTTTTTTTTTAAGTAAAATAACATACATTAAGAAGAAATGACTAGTCTGAGGATAACACAAAATTTAAATCTGTCTTCGCTTTTCTGTTGCTTGCTGAATTGATCAATAAATTTGATCTAGTAGTAGTTTTGTTGTTTGATTTCAGTTCCTTTTCAGCTGTGTTCCAGCTTTTTACCTGACACGGTAATTAACCTATTCATCATTTTTACAGTAGAGGCTACAGACTCGCATGTAACTTTTCAGAGGACTGCACGTGGTGTGGAACGCATCCGGGTTCTGAGCGCGTGCTGTGGGAAACCTTTGCGTGACCAAGGAGACAGAAACATTAAAAGCATTAGCAAACAATCTGGTTTCAACCTTAGCAGACTCCTCTTAAACACACGCTTGACTAAAGCCATCGAAAGTTAGTTTCTCAAGGTGATATAATTTACCATGTTGCTGTTTATACTGTTACCTTTATCTACACTGTGTGAGGGGAAAATAGTTTAACTGATCCATCCTGCTAGCAAACTGTGTACGGTGGCTCGGAAGGTTAGCTGCTAGCTCATTCAGGTGGTTAGAGATGTCTCAGATGTAGTGTGTGAATACTGTGCAGCTCGTTAGCATGCTTTTTTCAGACTCTAGATGGCTGACAGTGCTTCAGCTGGGGAACAGTGCGAGCATTCGGGTCGTGAAACTTTAGACCTCAGTAAGGAGTTAGAGAGAATGACCGAACAGATGGAGAATATTTCAGGTAACGTTCACAAACGCTTTGTCGGATGCTGTGGCTAGTTATTTTAGTGGGGTGGTAACAGTCTCCAATTCTGTGCTCCCAGTGAATCTGACTTGGATGGGGTATGACATGGTGGTACTGAGGAGTGACCCTCAACTCGCTAAATCCCTCAAGAGGCTGGAGAACGAATTGAGACAGTGTAAAGTCGTTATCTGCGGCTCCAGAGACAATCTAGTTGACCAATGTACAACTGCAGACCAAAAGACAACCCAAGAGTAGAAGCTGATATTTGTTATTTATTAAAGGTGCTTTTTTTTTTTAATTCTCCATTTGAGTTTCTAATAAGAGATTGTAAAACACGTTCATTTGTTTTTGAGGACTGAATGTCATCTTCTTACTGATGTAAATAAAAAAGTTAAAAAATAATTTCAGTCTGATGGATCCATGTGTAACAGAAAGTCGGTTTCGACTGTTATCAGAGGCCAAAATAGTTTATTTTTACATTTCATCTGTTCCATTTCAGTGCTGGTTTTGGTTGTATAGAAAGCAGGCTCACTTCACAGATACAGAACAAACAGTAATCTACATAAACTGATTAAATGAAAAGTGTTTATTTCAAAAATGTGTTTTTAAAAAACCTTATAAATAGTACAAACAATGACAATACAAATTACTGTTTATTTTGAATATGTAAAAACAGTAATCAGTTAAATAATTAAACAAAATGACAAAAGAAGAAAATAACATGATTAGATGTCAGCCTGGCCATGCACAGTGTTACTGTATGATTGTAAGAGATTTTTCCTGTTGTTGTAATCAGATTTATTTATTGGAGATTGTTGAACGTTTTTTTTGGTCTGTTCCAGAAGGAGAAAATGGAAAAGTCCACTCATACCACACTGACTTCTACTGTTGATTTGGATTATATACTGATGCAGCTGGATATAATTTCTGAGTCTTTGGATCAGTTGAAAGGTATGAATAACTGCATTGGAGATTTATCTTAGTTAATACATCGTTTAATTTAATAAATTATTCTACTCTAATTTAATAACTTAATCTAATCTATTTAAATCAAATGCAATTGTTTCATCAGTGACTGTTGTATTTAAATTTCTCTTTGCTTTTGACTGAGCTGACATTTGATATTCATCTTAAATGTATTAAAATCTATGTTAAATGCATTAAAATCTATTATATTTGAGCATTGAAATGTATCTGATATATAAAGAATTGTGATAAACCTATAATGTACATTAAAAAAAAAAAGAACAGACATATAAATTAAAAAAGTTTAAAAACCTGTTTGCATACTACACAATAAACAAAGCTCTTGTCAGTTGGCTCGTGGTTTCTAATTACATTTGATGCCTCCAGTATGTGGGGATATAGTTTTCTTTCTTTTTTTTAATTTTCTTTTTTAAAAAATTTTTTTAAGAATAAAAAATGTTTATTCTTTACTGATGGAATTTAAAGTGCCTATACAAAATTAAGGTAGGTCAAAGTACTGTGTTGTACATGTTCAAACCACATTTGTGTGGATATATGTTTAAACATATTCTTTAAAGTGTGCAGCTGTGAGGAAATGTTTAATTTTGCGTTAATATTTTCTTTACTGTAAGGATCTCATTGTGGAAGCTTGCAACAGAGGATGGCTTTTTTTAAATTCTTGGTGAGAATATGACAGTGTTTTACCTTAGGGTCAGTACATTTTTAGGTGATCTGAAACAGCACAGATGACGACAAACTGCTATGGGTGAAACTTAAATACACCAGTGCTAACCTTAACATCTGCTGATAGCTACAGAAAAAAGGAAGATTAAATGGGACAAATATTTAATATTAAAGGTGGTGCATGACCTGATGGATGGCACATGCAGAAGGATAAAGCACAATGCTATACAATCTAATATTGTTTGTTTACTTTGTGTCCGATAGTCCCTTCAGTCATTGCAGTCAGCTTTACTGAATTAGACACACTGCAGCATGTATGAGTTTCAGTGGTTTATTTGTCCCTGATTTTTCTCCTAGTTTGATCCAGTGTTTATTCTGTGTTTTCAGTGAAGGCTCAGTCGCTGCAGTATAATTTAACTATGTGCTTCACTCAGACTGATAAGGTGGCATGTCTGAGCTGTGGTTGTGAAGACTCAATGCTGATCACATTATCTCCAGAACTGGTGAAGGGGATAGGTAATGGTAGTGAGAAAAATTACATTTGCACCTAAATGTGTTGAAATATGTTGATTCCTCAGAAAATCCTTTTTATATAGATTATTACACCTGAAATAAAAAATTCATACCACTGCAGTGGGCTATAAACATTCCAGAATTGTAAACTAAAGCTGTAATTTTATCATCTAATAGTTGCCTTCAATGTGTTCCATGTTTGCTTTGATTGTACATTTCCATCTGCTGTTAGCTGAATGCTTTTGATAGCCAGGGCTCAGCCTTAAATCATACTATTTCTGCTACAGATGCCTTAGAGTTCGATTAAATGATGACCACATGAAATCTTTTTCTTGTCAGGCATGGTTAACATCAGCAGTTGCATCTTGTAAATAGCAGTCTCATTTTTTAAATGTATTTAATTTTTTATTATTATTATTTGTTTGTTTTTTATTCTTGGGGTTTTCATACTTTTTTGGTATTCAGTATGGACAGAGAGCAATCATTTGGGTGTCATTGGTTAAATCCGTTTGTGTTTTTTATTATTATAATTTGGATAAAGGTCAGAGTGTATTTTAAGAGAGATTTATACAGGAAAGTACTTACTTTTTCTTACCACTGTAAATAAAGTGGGGTCCAAATGTTCTATATATA
>JBCNYG010000022.1:32908734-32920828 GCA_039654305.1 Porochilus rendahli | reverse complement strand
GAGTCGGCTGAGATGGGCGCCAGCCTCCCCGCGACCCTAATTAGGAATAAGCGGTTCAGAAAATGAATGAATGAAGATCCATGTTGGCCAGATCATACTGTTAGCGATTGACAGACAGAGAAGGATCCACATGCAGACAGAAGTGGTGGAGAGCACAAAGTTTAATAGTTAGGCAGACAATCCAAAACAATATTACACCTATTAGTATTTTTGTTGAATAAAATCATTAAACGGTACTTTTTTCTTGTTTATCTTCGTAGGCACTGTACTAACGAGGGTTTTGAAATATTTGCTTGTTCAAATGTATATTGGAAAAAAACTGAACTTAATTAATAAATAAATGAATTAATATTCATTATAGGGGCAGTGGTGGCCTGGTGGTACGGTGCTGGATTACTGATCCCAACGTCAGGGGTTCAAGCCCCACTATCAGCGGGTCGTCACTGATGTGTGTGGTGGCCCGTTCCTCTAACCTCAACCCTTGTGATTTTTTTCTGTATGGCTACCCTGAATCACGAGTGTGAACTAATTGATCCCAAGATTTTGAAGCCCTTAAGGTCACTATCAAGAAGGAGGTAGCCGCTCTTACACCTTACATGACCCGTCGAGCCATAACACCTTTCAGAAATCACCTGCAAGAGTGTATAGACAATGTAATGATATCCACCGTTTGGAGGATGTAATCTTTAAAGCATGATGTATAAAAATTAGACGATCACTTTTTTAAACAAAGAATAGCATTAAGTCAATTCAACTTTTGGGATATTGATCCGGTCAGAGGGTGTTGTTAAACTTTAGTGTTAATGAGATGAACAACAGGTGCACTAGAGGGGCAACAATGAGGCTATTGCCATTTTTCTCTCCGCATTTCTTCTAACTGATTCTTTACTAGTTTTGCATTTGTCACTATTGGTAGCATGGTGCGGTACCTGGACCTTACAGAGATTGCACAGATAGTCCAACTGATGCAGGATGGCACATCAATATGTGCTATTGCCAGAAGGTTAGCTGTGTCTCCCAGCACAGTCTCAGGAACATGGAGGAAATTCCAAGAGACAGGCAGTTATAAAATGACCTCCAGCATTCCACTGGTGTTAATGTCTCTGATCAAACAATCAGAAACAGACTTCATGAGGGTGGCCTGAGGGCCTGACATCCTGCAGTGGATTCTGTGTATACTGCCCAGCACAGTGGCGCTCGATTAGCATTTGCCATTGAACGCCGGAATTGGCAGATTCGCCACTGGCACCCTGTGCCTTTCACAGATGAGAGCAGTTTCAACCTTGGCACGTTATGTTTCGGTCCATCCAGTTCCACCCGACTGCACCTCAGATTGTCCAGGAGCTCAGTGATGCCCCATCCAGATATGGGAGGAGATCCTCAGGATTCCATCCACCATCTCATTATGAGCAGACCCCAACATTGTCAGGCATGCATACAAGCACGGGGCCATGCAAACTACTGAGAACCATTTCGAGTTACTATAGTGGAATTTCGGGCAAAATGGACCAACTTGCCGCATCATTGTTTTTGCTTTGATTTTTGGGGTGTCTAAATTCAGCCCTCTGTAGGTTGATCATTTTCTTATTTCCATCAAATAATGTGGCATCGTTTTTTTGTTCCTAACACGTTACTCAGTCTATATCTGGAAGGATATCCAGCAAGATTATATTTCCCATTGATATCTGAAGTGTTTGCAAAGTGTTCCTCTAATTTTTTTGAGCAGTAAATATATAATTAAATGTTGTTGTAACTATTTATCATTTTTGTCATTTATTATAGATAACAATTCCTTAATCCATTTCACGAAAAGTTTGTATAAAGCTGGTGAGCTGGTCAGTAAACTCTTAAGATCCTGAAGAAGTACATCAAACAACCAGGACTCCAACTTGTAGGTGGAATGGAAAAATCGTGAAAACCAGCAGAAAGTTCACCTCAGACCTTTTCAAACTGTGTAAAATCCCTGTGACAGATAAAGAGGTTTTTGAGCCTGACAAAGCAAAACTCAAAGTTGTTTTGGCAACAAAAAAAAAAAAAAAACAAAGAGCTGGACAGCACAAAAAAAGCTTGCCTTGATGCCCTTGGTTCTGAAATTGTATTCAGGTTGTGATTAACTACCTAATTAACTTATAAGTGTAAGTAAAATTAAAGTTATGTGTTAGATCTAAAGTTATTTGTTAGCTCTAGAACAGCAGCGAGTTACTCTCCTTGGCTTGAACAGTTAAAATCTGAGAAACCTGCATGCATATGGACCTCATCTTCTGCTGTAATGCATAATTTATATATATATTAAAAATTATAATCGTGATTTGCCTCAGGCTTTGTCGCCAAATTGAATAGTCCCCACAATGTTCCATCTTGGAGACTATTCAGGTACATTCACCTCATCTGCGATGAATAATTGTTTAAATATTTGCACATGCACATATAGGTGCAATGCTTGCATATTAGGATGGGAATAAAATTGCATATATTTTACCTAATTACATATTATTGCAAAGATGATGATGATCTGAGAGGTGTGTGCTGAATGCCTTGTTATGACCAAACACCAAGAGAAATGCATGTCCATATAAATCACCTATGTTATATTTAAATAGTTGGGTAGCGTGGTGGAGTAGTATTCAGCACATCTGCCTTACGGCAAGAAGATCATGTGTTCGAGTACCAGGCTCGGCTGGGGCACTTCTGTGTGGAGTTTATTCTCCCCATGCAGGGTTGCTCTGGTTTCCTCCCGCAGTCCGAAGACTTGCAGAATAGGCTCATTGGCTGTTCCAAATTCCTAGGTGTGAGTGTGAATAGTTGTGTATGCCCCGCCTTCGCCCAGAGTTGGCTGAGATAGGCTCTAGCCTCCCTGCATCCCGAGTAGTTATAGGTGGTTCAGAACATATTCTCATGATGGAATGAATGTATTCTGGAACCACCTACCAGTAAAGATGATGAGTTGACATTTTTATCTTTCCTATCATAACTGTGTTGGATGGTAGGCCAATCAATCAATCAATTAGTCAGTCAGGCAATCAATCAGTCAGTCAATCAGTCAGTCAATCAATCAATAAATCAATCAGTCAGTCAGTCAGTCAGTCAGTCAGTCAATCAATCAATCAGTTAATCAGTCAGTCAATCAAACAATCAGTCAGTCAATCAATCGATCAGTCAATCAATCAGTCTATCAATCAGTCATCAAGCTTTCCACAGCTGAAACTGTCACGTTGACGCTAAAATTCCTCCTGCGGGGGGATTTCTTGTGATGTTTGGCAACACGACTGTGACGCTCGCTCATGTGACTTCCGATCAGCTGATGTGATTTTCAGGCTTTTATAGCGCCAGCTTCACCTGCACTCTCAGGTTCAACACTTCTTTATTTCAGACACAGGAGTCTCGGGTTTCTGGGAGCTGTGTGGCGAAATAACCGTGGATATGTTTCGTTGTGTTTGCCTGTTCATTTTGTTTCCTCTGTCTGGTAAGTGCTCATACATTCTAAAAACGACTGCGCCATCGTAGTAACTTTATTTATTCACCCGAACGTCAGGCCCGGTTGCTAGCCCCGACTAGCACAACAGCTTCCCGGCGTTGTCGAAGCTTGTAACTCGTCGTTATTGACCGTTTCCTGTTTTTAATTTTAGGTTTTACGGAAACGTGTCGTAGAAAGTCTGTTGACGAGTTCGCCTTGTTGGCTCGCGTAGTGCGGACCGCTAGCCGAATGACGCATTTGTTAGCTTTGCTAGTTAAGTAGCGGTTTACTCTCTCACTGCCTGTAGTCTGTCAGGGGTATAAACGGGTTTCGTGGTCCAGTGAGTTAATGTTTCTGCTTTTGGTGACGCGTTAATAATGTACAGCTTTCTATTTTTAGTTTTCCATTTGATCGAATTTTCTTTTTTTTAAGTCGGTTGTGTAATTAGCGTAGTTTATCGCCACTCTTTGGGCTGTGGTTGTCTGTTTTGGCTTACTACAGTTTGCTCAGTGCTCAGGAAAGGGTTTTTCACCCCGAATGATTTGTTTTAATTTAAATGTTCTCACATCAAAGTGTTGCCGTTAAACGGCTATGGACTGCTGCACCTTGTCTTTATTCTACACCACGTGACCCGGAGTGCTTGTGATGCAGGCACCTGTAAAGTCCCTCAAGCTAATCATTATACCACAGTGGAGCAAAGTCTTCAAGCTTGGTGTAATCCTCAGGGTTTTGGATGTTTATTTTATTGTCCGTGGTGAGGATTTATTATATTTAGTTTGGTTTTAATTGTTAGTGTTGGTGCTGTTTTAGATGCATCCGTTCTTGTCCCCCTGGGTATTGCTAGCTTTTTAAAGCTTGGAAGTGGGGATGTTTTAGGCAGAAGGAAGGGATTTTATGGGTGAGGGGTTTGCTCTTGTGGGGTCTAGTGAGTGTCATCAGTTTGTTCACTCAGGGTTGTTTTTATTGGACACTCAAAAATCCAGGGTGGTTTGCTGGGATGCTAGAAACTGTAACTGGTAAAATAACCCTAATCCACAGCATGCCTTGCAGCATTAAGTAACCTTATCCAGTCTGGAACTTTCTCCAGCAGTGCAGCCAAGGTAGGAATTGCTGGTTTAGGTTTGGTCTTACCCAGTGGACTTTGTTCTGCAGCAAAAGGAAACTTTTGGGGGTTTTGAGCTCATGGCCTGATTTAGAGGACCCACAATCATAAGATCAGTATTGCTGCCAGCTATAGTTCCTTAAGATCTTAATCTAAAGTGGCTGGTCATATTAAAAGGTTTTTAAGATTGTATGTATAACCAATGCCAGGTAGGCTTTCTGATCTTCAGAGCTCAATGGCCCTTATTCACTAGCTTGTAGTAATTGATGAACTTCTACCCATGCTGGTTGGCTTGGTGGTCCTGCCTTTTTTTGTGCAAAAGTTATGAAGTTGTTACAGGCTTGCTATTGCTGGCTGTTCAGTTCTACTGTGTGGCTACAATTGGAATTTATATGAACCTCTTGTGGGGGTTTTTTTTTTTTTTTTTTTTAGTTTTTGTGCAGGCTGATGTGAATTTGTCAACACTTTCCACTTTCATACGACCCACTGGTCAGCCATTTTGGGAAGAATCGTATACATCTACAGCTACAACTACTGTAAAAGGCCCCACCGATTCTACCACAGCCCCACCGACCCCTCAGCCCACCAATTCTGCCACGTCCCTGCCCACCCCTCAGCCCACCAATTCTGCCACGTCCCCGCCCACCCCTCAGCCCACCAATTCTACCACGGCCCCGCCCACCCCTCAGCCCACCAATTCTACCACGGCCCCGCCAACCCCTCAGCCCACCAATTCTACAACAGCCTCCCCTCCTTCTCCTACACAACCACCAATGCCCGATGTTGGCGATTATGTTGTCCGGCCTGAAGTGAACTCATCTGCATGTCTGATGGCAAGGATGGGTTTGCAGTTTAGCTTCAAACTGGTATGTGTATATGGACTACATCTTTGTAAATTAAAGGTTTTTCATTCTTTTATGACTGCATTGTTGTGACTGTTCTTTCCCCAGGGAGACAGTTTTGAGACAGTAAATCTTGACCCTCATCCCAATGTCACTACAACCAGTGGAGCTTGTGGAAACAATGGCAGTGACTCTGCACTTACCCTGATATCAGATAAAGTCACTGTTCAATTTGTCTTCACCAATGTGAGTAACTTTATTTATAAATGCTTCTGCATCAGTATGACTGGCAGTCATTTTGTTAACAATACATAGTACTCCAGATTTGGGATATTGACATGTTGCATTACTATTCCTTTGGACCTAGACCAGTATCAGCCAGTTTTCATACTGAAGTCTGACACCATGCAATTAAACTTTTTTTTTTTTTTTTTTTTTTTTTTCTCCAGGATACAAGCAAATTCTTCTTGAGGGCTTTGAACTTGACTGTGATGGCTGAAAGTGGTAAGCAATTATCTAAGCAGTTATCGTTTTTATTTATTTATTTATTTTTTTCTCTTCTCCCTCTCCTTGATGGGCTCGGTAACATTTATTTCCTCTTTGGTCACAGGGTCCCCCTTCACTGCTGTCAGTACTAACTTGTCTTTATGGGAGGCATCATTGGGGAGCTCGTACATGTGCAGGAAGGAGCAGAGTTTCAATGTCACAGATGCCCTCATTTTGAATACATTTGACCTCCAAGTTCAGCCTTTTGGAGTCACAGATGACAAATTCAGCACTGGTAAGATTTCACCATTTTTGGAACTTTATCTACCCAGTTGGTAGATCTCATGAATCAATTTTTTTCCATGCCTGTTTTGTGATGGTGCTTCTCTTGTGATATGAAATTTCAGCCTTATTGTGTTCATCTTTTCTCTGCCTGCAGCCCATGAATGCTCAGTGGATGACACCAGCCTCTTAATCCCAATCATTGTTGGTGCAGCTCTGGCTGTCTTGATTCTCATTGTAGTGATTGCATACGTGATTGGTCGACGAAAGACCTATGTTGGATACCAGACCCTGTAATGACCTCCCCTGAATCACAAATTATACTTCATTAATTCAGGTTCTCTAACATGATCCTGGGCCACGGCAACTCTTAACCTTCACTTGACTAGTGTCTTGTCAGTTTTCATTGTTTAAGGTAATGACTAATTTGGCAGCTCCTTGGACTCTGTGATCTGAGCATCTGTTCCAGAATCATGGGCTCTGGTGATGCTGTGTCTGTCCCCTGTTTTGTGTCCATTTTTGTTTCTTTAGTATTGGAAGCAAGTGAAGGGTCATTTGTATAGCTGCCACCAATTTCCACCAGTTGGAGATTTGACACTTTGCCCTATTTGTATAGGGAGATTGGTCAATATAATGGATTGGGCAATTCCATAATTCCATAGCATTGGTAGACCTTGCACTTGTTTCAGCTGCAGTGGTTAACTTCATGGTTTTGTTTTTTTGCTGGCCCATACCAGAAAGACATGAAGAAATAAATATTTTGGTATGCTAGCAGAGATGTTTGGTTTGATTTTGGGGGGGTGGGGGGGGATACATGCTGCCTATTGCACATTCTAACTACCTTTGCTGCAGGATTATCTCAAGGTGTTGCTTGACTTTTATCCTCAACCTAAAGCTCTGTAGCACTTCTGCTTAATGAGGTGCAGGCTTCCTTTGGATTTATTAAAATAGTCATGCATGCAATTTTTAGGCAGGCACTACCAAGCACGACGACATTAGTAAGGCTGATTGTAACAGGAAGTGTTTGTTTTGGTTCTGTACAGTCTATTGAGCTTAAGTGAATAGGGGTTCATCTCCTCTTGGATGGGTTACCTTCTCAGTTTTACGGATGCCTGTTTATGCTGCTGGTTAGACAGATGCATACCTAAGCCAGGGTTCTCATCATGGAAGTTTGAACCCACATCCCCATGGTTGAATTATGTGCAAATCGAACTTTAGGTTGGAACATTGTAAAGCATCACTTTGGAAAACTTCATGCTACGGCGTTACCTATGTTGGCCAAGACAAAGGTTAAGCCATTTTGAATCCAAAGTTGCATGGCTTTTTAAAATATGATCATGTTCCTCATTCATCTGCATTAGATTTCATAGCTGAGGACCCGACCTGAGAAATCCTGTTTGTGCTCATTGTGTCACATGTTGCTGTCTGATCAGTTTGGAGTTGTTTGGTTGCAGTCATTACTTAATGAAGGTGCAAATTTCAATAAAGCTGGGTGAATGTTTAGTTTACAGCTTGCTCGTTTTATGCAGTGTAACTTAAAGGGAATTTTGATTGATGGTATAAATATTTAATAAATTCTGGCAGTCTGTCACTGAATTGTTAGTTTTTTTTTTATTTAGAAATTTCATTTCTGTAGTGTAAATGCTGATGTTTTGCAGGTAGAGTAACATTTTGTAAAGAAGTCCATGTTCATTACTTCACACATGCATGCTCTCTCTTTCTCAGCTGAGGACTGCAAAGCTGACGAGGCAGACAGTTTCATCGTGCCTATTGCAATCGGCATCTCCCTCATTGTTCTTGTCATTCTTGTCTTGGTGGCCTATTTTATTGGTCAGCAGAGAGTCCGAGTCACTGGTTATGAGCAATTCAGCTAAATGCTCTTTTGGTAAAAGCCCTAACAGAAAACTACAATTTGTATTTTGAACACGTGGGTTTAAAAATTCTCCTAGATTTCTCACCTATAATGAAAAACCTCTGCCACTTGAATGCATACAAAAGAGCCCTTGCTTTTCCTCCCTGAGCCTTTCTGTTAATGTGTGTGCATCCTTTCTCCTTCAAATTCTAACCTTTTTATGTCTCTTTCCTTGGCAGTGGAGGAGTGCTTTCTGGATACTGATTTAAGCTTTGTTGTGCCGATTGCTGTCGGCGTGGCTCTTGGCTTCCTAATCATCCTTGTGCTCATCTCTTATCTGATTGGTCAGCGGAAGAGCCACACTGGCTACCAGTCTGTATAACTCGACTGCCAATCCTTTTGTTCAGTCCTCCAAGTCTAAGCTTGCCCCATGCACTGCTACCTGTTCTTTCTCCCTCTCCTATCTGTAACTGTAGTCCTCTTACCTCTCCAACTTAAGTACTTATTGCTTCTGTGAAGTCCTCACTTGTTTGCTGCCCGTGTTAAATCACTTGTTTTGCTGATGGTTCTTCCCATTCAGAAGTGGCGGCATGCCAAGCTGCCGCAGCACTGAGCTGGATACTGTCAAGAGTAATCCCTGTCCTTTCACTGAGTGTTCAAAATGCATGGAGAAAATGATGACTCCTCTTAGAATGTTATCTATTTTGTTTAAGTCAGTGATTGGAGTGATTCTATGCTATCCATGTGGTTAATTTGTAAATGCAGTTTAATTTCTGAGTAACGCCAACATGGATCACATTAATGAATTATGGATTTGTAAAAATCTGGTACCTTTTGCACATGGCACATCTGTATGAAAAAGGGCACACTAATATGTGCAGTAAGTATATAATCTTGCTTTGTCCACTGCTAACCCACTTGGAACAACTTAAGTGTGATCGTGTGGGGCAGCTTGTCCGTTCTAATTGACTAGTGTTGGCTTTATATGCTGCTGTTGCAGATCCCCAAATTGGAGTTTTTGTAAATTTAAATACCAGAAAACACGAGTGCAGTCACCCCTTCAATATTGTGTGCCTTTTTCACTGTTCCTTGGCTTCACTGAAAGTTTCAATAAAATGCCTGACTTTTGGTATCCTGGTCTGTGGTGTTTGAGTCATACTGTAATCCAACTCATGAGACTTTTTACAGTTTTCCCTGCACGTTGACTATTGCTGACATCAAGATATTTGAATTTAAACAAAGGTGTTTGTCATGCAATTAAATATTTTGGTATAACTTCATACATTTGTATTGCTCTTAAAATTCATGTGTTAAATTTTTATTTTTTTTTTTTTGGGTGGGAGGGTCAAATAATCACACTTCATTTGGTTAAATCTGGTCCAACTTTATTTTATGTCTAAAACATTAGGAGTGCTTTTAAAAACATGAGGTGGGAACACTCGTGTGCAGTGTTTTTAACTGTGCTCAAACAACCACCAACAATGTACACGCTCCATCTAGCCGTCACTGTTAATAACTAATTATACCATGTCAATTATGCAAACACAATTAATAAATAATTCTGTAGATATCCTTCTCACAGAGAACCAAACAAGTGTAGTAATGTTTCACCGGTAATTGAGTTTGGTGTGAGTGATCCTGGCTATGGAAGCGTGTGAAGGCGTTTCAGTGGGAATCCAACAACACAGTTTTGACTCGGATAAACTTTGCGCTGCATTTTAGGTGGGGTTGTAATATACAGTTGGTTAAGTATGTGTGATGTTTAAAGGAATCTGTTAAAGTAAAATTTAATGGCGTTCATTTTCGATTTAAGCCCGTTCAAGTTTGAATAATTGTACACCACAAGTATGACAGAAATCTACTCTAATATATTCTAATACTAGATATTCTACATGAGGTTTTTACAGTTATAATCTAACAATTGTTCAAACCAGCTGTATAAATATGTTCAATGTTTCCCTTGGGTTATTTTTGTGCATATATATAAAATTGATTTTTCTGAGAATAATTAGCCATATTGGAGTTTTTTTATTAATCAATATCCCACATTTTCTTTGTTTCCTCCTTTTCTATTCATTATTCATAAAGTGATTGTTAAACAATGAATCACTTGTATGGCTTAACAACTAAACATCTCTTGATTTGTACCAAAAAAAAAAAAAAAAAGCAGAAGTACAATTGACCTTAGATAGAGATGCTTTAGTAACCTGACTCAAGACCCAATACCGCCCCGATTCACTGTACAGTGTATATCTACATTTGAACATGTTTGGCTCAAAACCTACATTTGTGATTCCCCCGATTTAAAATACCAAATATTAATGTCTGATAAAATTTACGTTTATGCTATGCTATTCTAAATATTATATACTGTAGTATTATTCCTGTTTGCGCTTCTTAGTTGCCGACCGGGGCATTTTGTAAGCATGTATTTGTTTGTGCTAACAAGTGAAAGGCATAGTGGAAGGAAAATGGGAAAGGATGGAACATTTGACTATTTTAACCATAATGTACACTGAGAAGTTTGTTTAGCCCCGCTGCATTTCTAATTCCACACTATGCACCAACTTGTAGATTAAAAGACACACTACCGAGGAAGCGGTCAGTCGGTGAATCGTTGATGATCCCCTTTCCATTTAGCTTACATTGCACATGTAGATGAGTGTCGTACTGGACACTGGTAAAGCGAACAGCCACCAGAGGGGAAGTGTAGTTGACCTGTACGTAGCAATTTATAAGAGGTTCAAAATCACATACGATGACAAATAGAAATTTTCATCATTGATTATTTTAGCTAAAATACTGTGGTATTTAATGCAGATATGTATATTCAGTCAACAACCAGAGAAGACAGCACTTGTTAAACATTAATCTCATTAAAACCTCTAGATTCATTTTTTTCTGTGTGCAAAATCTAAGGCTTTTATGGGCATTTATTTGAAAACAGTCTCAGAATGATGTCATCAAGGCCCAAATTTCCATTTACACTATTGGGTTTGGATGCATTGATGCTATTTATTGTGGCAAAAGGTTCTGAATAAAAAATCACTTCTGGTGCTTTGGAAAGTTGTATATACACCAGGATTAATATATTTATTCACGGATGCCCATGACTGGCTGGTGAGCGCTTTTGAGAAACAGTAAGTTTAATGTATGCCACCCCTCCCTCCCGTGAGAGCGCAGCCAATTAGCTCCCGTGGAATCCGGTTGCGGCATCAACGTGGATTCAAACTTGCAAGCTCCAGGTGGCTATCAATCAGCTAAATGTGCCACTAGGGGGCCAGAAATTATGTTTAAAGCCACTCTTCATGTTAACATGTCTTTGTTCTGAGATTCGGTTTTCAAATATCCACCCAAAAAATCAATAAAACAGCAGCTTAGTCTGAGATTTTACACACAGACAGATTTATGTTGTAGTATTTATGTTTACGACAGATATGGTAATAGAGTTTTGATTGAGACTCACTTTCAACAAGTTCTGTCTTCTTTAGGATAATTCATTATTTTGTGTGTACTTACATGCCTGAGCTTCCCATAATATGGAAAGTACATCAAGTCAAAAATATTTTTTGGATAGAATTCTACTGTTCCAAGCTCCTCAGGCGTCCCTTTCTAGACAGAGAGTAAGACATGACCAGAGACTCTTTACATTTAAAGATTAGGACTATATGCACACCAATCAGTGCATGTTCTCAGTGCATACTGACTGCTCCATGACTGCTTAAGAAAACATTACTTACTTTAACAGCACATGTCACATTGACTGGAGTACCTTGACCTGGTAGATAGCCAAGAATCTGTAATGTGAATAAAGAATATTTCAAAAATAAAATTGGTAAACTAATGAAAATACCACATGGGGAGATATGAGAATCATTTTAGTAGTTCCTCTCTTTCAGAGCAATATGTGGCTCAAGGTACAAGAAATCATTCTAATCCATATAGTTATTTCTTACATATGCTTCCTTTCAATCATTTATTTTCTAAACCACTTATTCTTAATTAGGGTCGCGGGGAGGCTGGCGCCCATCTCAGCCGACTCTGGGCGAGGGCGGGGTACACCCTGGACAGCTCGC
>JBCNYG010000022.1:32804719-32823178 GCA_039654305.1 Porochilus rendahli | reverse complement strand
CACTCACACCTAGGGGTGATCTGGAACAGCCAATTAGCCTACTGTGCATGTTTTTGGACTGTGGGAGGAAACCGGAGAACCCGGAGGAAACCCACGCGAGCACGCGGAGAACATGCAAACTCCACACTGAAACGCCCGAGCTGCGAATCGAACCCAGAACCTTCTTGCTGTGAGGCGGACGTGCTAACCACTACGTCACCGTGCCGCCCGTGTTAAATATTTGTTTTTAGTAAAGTATTCGAAGTGCCTTGCGACAGCTACTCAGGGTGCAGTCATCATTCCAACTTCATACACTTTTTGTCAAATTCAAGTAATACCTCTTCCCAGTTCTCTAGCTGACCATACAGTGTGCATGCCTTCTGTACACACTCCCTTTTTCACCGGGACAATGCCACTGCTCAAACTGGAGCCAGATGTGCTTTCAGATCCGCAATCCAACTGATTTGAGAACCACCTGTTATGTTGTGGAAGTTAGCGTCTTTTCTGCTGAAATGTTAGTCATATTTCAATCTGGTAGCCCGGGTGTCCCTTTACTTAGTCATTGCATCAGTTTCTCCTACATGTACGTATGCGTGTAAATTAAAAAAGGAAAAAGGTGTGGTAAAACTGTTTGCGCTTCACCACACCCGGAAATGTGAAAGCTGGAAGTAGTCTTTATTTTCCTTCTCTCTGTTTTCTGTCTGCAAATCAGCAAGCAAGATGCAAATCTTTGTACACAGAAACAACCCCGACTTCTGCTAAATAACGTTCAGGTCCCAAACCTGTGGAATTCTCACGCGGCACTGACCACGTAGATAAGAACTGCAAGTGGCGCTGTTAGATCCACGCGACACTAATCCATAAACAGCACGGGGCATTTGTGCTCATGGATTGCTGATTGGCTGCAGGGGAAATAGGGGTGTTGTCATTAGTGTGAAGGGAGGAGAAGTGTGTGTTTGTTTAGGTCAACAATCTTTCTCCAACAATCGATGACCCGTATAAATACTAGCTTGCAACCATTATCTGGCCTGTGGTAAACATTTCAGGGATGAATTTGACGATGTTTTATAGGAATGCAACCATCGCAGTTTTCCTGGCTGATTTGATTTGTGACCAAGGTTTGCCAATTTCAAACTCTATTACTGACAAACAAAAACAACTTTTCTTGAATACAAAATTTTACTCTCGCAATAAAAGAAGTGTAATTAAAATAATAATAACAACGGTGGCGATTTTTATTGGTGTTGTTGTGATATAAACAAATGAGAACAATCAGACAGTCACCCTGAAAAACACCAGTTTTGGTCTTTTGGTTGGTTTCTTGGTCCAGGGGAAATATTTTGTGAATGCACCTTTTTACCCCTCAGCCCACTGGGTGTGAGCAGGATTGTAATCAAGCTTGGTTTTGGTTGGCCCGTCTATTTGTCCACAGTTGTTCTCAGTGCACTAACTCAGTACTCACATCATCAGCGTTTCCGTTGTGTATGTTGGGACTGTGTAACTACACAAGCCTATTGATTTTCATGGTGCAATATCCTGTATGGCCCCCACAGCTGTCTTCTTGAATTTGTGTTCCATGCATTAACATGAAAACGGCATCACCGATTTTCACCATTTTTGGTGTCCACCATGGGAATGGGCTTCTGTAAGGTGTCGCATGGGCCGAGGGGTATTTTTGTAATTAAAACCTCAACATTCAACGACTATTATTGCCTTCAGAGACAGTAAAACCAAACAAGACTGCTCTATGAGCTGAAAGTAGTTATATTGGGTGCACTTATAAGTGGACTCTTATGAAAGTACTGATTAAACATATCTTACTCTCTCAGATTTTATGAATGCGATGTCTGTGATGCCTACCAATAAGTGCACTTGCTTCACTAGTGTGCATTTTCTTTGCTCTAGGACCGCCCTGCCATTCAGCTTTACCAGCCAGGAGCCAGGAGCCGCAACAGAGGAGCTCCGGGAGATATCCAGGCTGGCGATAAGAAGGCTGAGAGAGATGCCAAAAATACACAAGAGAAAGGGGAAGAGTGAGGAAAGACCACCACGTGGCGAGGAGAGAGAATTCTGGCCAAATCCTGGCAATTTAGCAGTGTTGCTAAAGCAAGAGGTTCCTGTCCCTCACAAGCTCGCTGTCAGAGACACAGAAGTAGATGCTGCCACCTTACAGTGCCTGAATAAGCCCCCTTTACTCTGTCTGTGCTTATAGTAGAATCGAGCAGCGGGGCAGAGTGAAAGAAGCCAAAATTTTTGGGCCACGAGCACTTCAAGTGACCTTACTCTTGGTACACTCAGAAACATTGTATTACAGCTAGTCTGCTCTCCTGGAATTAAAGCTTACCAATTCACCTCTTTTCTCTTCTGCACATTAAAGCTTTAAAGCAGTTGGTACTGTGCTTCACATGACACCCAGCATGTTACACCATGTATGATTTGAAGAGAATATTTTTACAATGCGATGGGATGGGCTTTTTTTTCTAACAGGCTTTTGCCACTGACAGGTTTTTCTGTTTCTCTTCATTAGGAAACTTTTACATCTTCTTGAATTCTAGTGGCCTTCCCTACTTTCACAATAAAGCTTTACCTCATGAATCAAAAATGCATCAGATATGTATTTAATCTTGGTAAAGATACTTTAAACTGTGCAGTTAGTCACTGAATAAAATCCAATTTAGCTCTTTGAATTTATTAGTAATTTGACTTCTGGAAGTGCTTTATTAAATCTTAATTTGCTGTTGGCCATTGGTGAATAAAAGCAAGGGCAGCACAGTGGCAAAGTGGTCAGCACATCCTGCTCACGGCAGTGTTGGGTTCAACTGCTGGGCTCAGCAAAGGCGTTTCTCTGAGTTTGCATGTTCTTCCAGTCTTCAGTCTTAAGAAACAGCTATTTGGAGTACAGTGTTACAGAACCTGTGGAAAGTACATACTGAACACAAATGCTGAAGAGACTGAATACTGAACGATAAATTAATGAACACAAAAAACAAAATACTGAACACAAATAATGCAGCATAAATACAGAAAACAGAAAATATCTACTGAACACAAATACTGAATACATTCTGAACACAATAAATACTGAATACACAATACTGGACACGGAATAAATGCCTATCTCAGCCGACACCAGGCGAAGGAAGGTACACCCTGGACTGCTTGCCAGACAATCATAGGGCCAACATACACGGAACCATCCACACTCCCATCCACACAAGGGGCAAACTGGAACAGCCAGTTAGCTTAATGTGCATGTCTTTGGACTGTGGGAGGACACCGGAGTGCCCAGAGGAAACCCACAAATTCACAGCAAGAAAATGCAAAATGCAAAAAGAAAAAACAGAAACATGAGCCCGGGACTTGAACTCAGGACCCTTTTGCTGTGGGGTGGACATGCTAACCACTACACCGCCGTGTCGCTCTAAAGAATTTATATATGTAATTTTGTTCAGGTAGTATTAATAATTATTATTCATGTCCTGTCATGATTTTGTAAACTTTATTATATTTAACTTATGTCAAATCATTTGGAGAAGTCATAAGGAGTTCTAGGTATGTATGTTAGTTATAGTTTGACAGTTACTAGGGAGTACCAATATGGCGACCACGCGGCTTCAATATCCTATCCATACTCTCTCCAGTTGGTGTAATGGGCCACGAGAATGAGGCCAGTGCGCGGTCAAGGTTACGTCACCGGTGGTGGCTCTCTGTCCCACCGTAAGTAGCTCACAAAAAGCGATGAATGAAGAAGAACGAGAGAGATGCGAAATAAACACGATGTTTGAGTGACGGTGTTTGTGGTGGTGTGTGTGTTGCAGTGACCCTCCGTTTGGTGTCGCTCTGTTTTTGTGAGATCGTGTAGCTCCGCCCCTCAAACTCGGAAATACAACACGGCTGTTTCCCAGAATTCCTTCTCTTCAACCGCCGCCATTGTGGTGCCAGGACTGCGTGTTTAGAATGGTGAGAAACTATCAGTAAACATCCTAACGGATTCAAATGTTTCGTTCAAACTTTCGTTACCGTTTTATGGTAACGGTTGTTCCTTGTCCGTGTTTTTAAGTATTTAACAGTTTAATCACTTATAGTAGGTTGAAATTGAATAAACATTTTACCCGGAGCACTTCGCTCATTGCTCTGTTTCCTACTAGCGGATTTATCACAGGCCCAGAAATAATGTGGGTTAAGAGTTGATTCCTGTTTAGTGAGACTCGTTTAAAGTTTTTTTCCTCAAGTTTTCCCCCCTCTGTTAACAAACAAACATGTCATTCCTGTGTATTATTAACTTAGACTGGACTGTGTTGCCGTGATGCTAACAGCTAGCGTTAACCGCTAATGCACGTCTTTCTCCACTGTTTCAGGCGTCACACAAGACTTTCAGGATTAAACGCTTCTTGGCGAAGAAACAGAAGCAGAACAGACCGATTCCTCAGTGGATCCGCATGAAAACTGGCAACAAGATCAGGTGAGAGAGAGAGAGAGCTGCCTCCATGCCCATCACACAGGACCCGCTCACTGCACAGAGTGTGAGGCAGGAGAAATGTTGGCTCCAGTTTAACTTCAGGCACTTGGACTTTAAGTACATAAAATCGTCTTTGTTTGATATGGGAGCCCATTTTGGCCAGTAGAGAAAAGGTTGGCGTGTAAGTCATAATTTTGAGTTATAGCCAAGTCATAATTTAGTTACTCATGTGCATAATTATCACGTGGCAAGCATGGTTATGATTTGCTAACTCATACTTGAGACTTCCAAGCCTACTTTTTTTCTGGTGGGAATGGGCTTCCATGGTTTCATGATGATTTTAAACATTATTACCAAATGTGACCCGCTCCAGCATAATACGGATTAAGCCACGGTAGTGTTTTGAGTAAGAGCCAAAGTAACCTGGACGAAAATGCGATCATGTGAAAAATACATCCTTCAGAGCACCATCTTCAACGTGACCAATTTAAAAATATCCATAAGCACAACCTATCCATGCTAAAATACTTGTTTAAGAAAGGGTTCCATGTCCCAAGTTGTAAAACAGAAATGTCCACTATCAAACCTCTTTTGTGATTGTTCAGTGGTTTTTCCCTGTTATCCATATTTATACTTGCGTGTTTCCAGGATTTCCCAAAATCAGTATTATACCTAAGTTTGAAGCATAATATTCTCTTTCCAAATATATAAATTTTTATAAGGGTTCTTTCAGCCAAGCAGTGGCAACCTGCAAGGTGTGTATTCAGGGCCCAGAACCTGCCTTCAATTCAGGCATAAAGCATACGTGCACAACTGCACAGCTTTCCAAATTCCTTATATTAGTAACAAGCCCGTTCCTGATGAATCACATGCAAATTTGCAGCGGCTGAAGGACACTGTGCATTTGAATTGAACTCGAAGAGGGAGCCTGTTTCCTCTAAAGTTGTAGTTAGCAGGTGACATCAGTTTAAAGTTGTGATTTTAAAATTAGTTATTTTAGGTGGGATACAAACGACAAAATATACTACGACATGAGATGCACCACTTGAAAGCGGACTCAAAATTACAAATGGTGGATGAAATCTTGTTGCTGAGCTCACAAAATCCACGTTATTGAGACTTATAAAATGTGGTATAAAGAGGCGTGTCCCAGTGCGGACAAATTGTGCTCGCAGTTATCAACGAGCAGCCACTGAGGAGTTCAATTGCATGTTTTATTCTTAAGGCTGTAACATGTGACTTTGGAGTGGACAAGTGATTGTGTAGTTGTTCAAATGAATTAAAAAGCAGGATGCAATTACAGTGCTTCATTTTGTGGAAGGACTGCCATTACCCTGCTGAGAGTAACACCTGCTTCACAGTAATGCCTCCTCATCTTTGGGGATGGAACACTGTAACAGGGACACGTTTTGAGTTTCGGATGCTGTTAGATGAGTTTGTTTCCCTCCTCGGGCTTGCTTATTACCTGCATGCATCTGCTTTTTACTAGATACGTACCATAATGTACATCTACACCTTGAAGCACCACCTCGTTCAGCAATGCTTAAAATGTATTATAGTAAAGCTGTTTGTGTTTTTATTTTCTGGATACCACCTGAATCGTTTTGCCTGTGTACACCAACATTTTAAATTTGGACAAATATTTAGATTTTGTTTATTCGCATCATACATGAACTCACATAGTTTTGTTTGTATTTCTTGCCTCAGTGTGTTATCCAGTCCTGTGTGGGCATTTGAGCATCATAGAAAGTGATGTATCGAAAATCACTGGATGAAAATTATCGTTGCCTTTTCCATCTTAAACTGCGTCCACACTGGAAGCAACGAGCGACAATCGAGTCGCTTTACCTTCAAACTACAAGTGAAATAGCCTATTTTACACGGCCTGGGGAGTGAATAGGAAGTGTTGTTGGAACTCGGTGTTTGGTACCAACTGCCAATCAAATATAATAATTGTCCAAATTATTTTACTAGCATGAAAGTTTACTCAGTTGAACTCTAATCACCCGCTTCATCACTTGAGAATTTAATCTCGTCGCTCCTCGGAGATCATGGACTTTGTTTCCTGTGTGGATCCGGCTTTACTCTGTAAACATGGCCCACTCCAGTAAACACACTGGGCCTAATCAGATCACCATAAAACTTGGCCAAAACATCTATAAAATAAGAAGCGTTTCTGTTCCCAAATCATGGATCTCACCTGTAACCTGTGATCTTGATAATGTTGGCAAAATTTAACCAATTTCAACTGGACACAGCACGCATTATCCTGTGAAATAATCAAGTCCAAATGGCGGTGATTTTGAACTCCTAAAGGGAGTTATTCCCATGAAGCCTACCTTTTTTATGTGACCTGAAGCTCAAGCTTCAAAATGACCTCAGCATGTTCAAAAAGGGGCGCGTATTGCATGAGATTCCAGGTCCTTAAACTACCAGTGTAGTCTGAATTTGCAAAATATGTTCAGAAGCTTTAAATTCATTGTGTGTGGTTTACTGAAGAATGATGTGGCAACTGGAGCATGCAGTGATGTATAATTTTACAGGTGTGGATTTGTTCGATCACTGAAACCTGGCAATTAATTTTGTTTACCTGTAAATAAATGTAGTACTATAATTTATTTAGCTGCTTTGTGCTGTTCACATAGTTGGTTAATACAAAAGCAACATATCAAAAGTATGTTTTAGTTATTGAAATTATTTGTTTGTGTTCGTTCCTGGATCTTGGCAAACAGATGACTTGTCTCTAAAGTCGAGGTTAACACATGCATGAGTGTTTCTCTGCTGTAGCCCTTAATGCTTTGTGATGCATGTATATCAAAGCCCATTTCTGCCACTAGAGAAAAAGAAAAGTTGTTTTGTAAGTCATAATTATTTATGAGCAAAGAGTTGGTAAGTCATAATTGAGCTGTCATTATTGAAGTGCTGAGTTGTAATTGAGTCAGTAAGCTATGACCTAACTTGTAATTGTGACTTACAAGCCAACCCCAAACACCCCACCCCTAAAGTGGTGGAAATGGGCTTCCATACATATTTTTAATGTGTACCAGACTTTATTAACACGTTTATGTGAACTTGATCGGGATATTTCTTGACTGACTTGTTTTTGCCTGCAGGTACAACTCTAAGCGCAGACACTGGAGGAGGACAAAGCTCGGATTGTAAACTCAGTACTCGTCTCTTCAGCATCGATTACACATGCACCCTGCAAGCATCACCACCTCTATCCAGATGTTCGGAGAGATCATCGGTCATGTGGATCAGAATTCTCTTTTGTACAGATACTCTGGAAATGCTCTTGGGAAATAATAAACGATGACAACAAAAATGAATGCCTTGTCCTCTCTCTTAATGGTTAATTTCTCTTAAATGTAGTGTTGAGGGTTATGTGGGTGAAGGTGCTTGGGTTTTTGTCGGTCTAGCTGCAAGTGCTGGAACGTTATCAAATCACAGATACTCAATGAGAGTCCAGCTGGCACTTTAATTTCCAACAGTGTGGCTGGAAGGGATTCTGAATACACAAATGGAGATGTGACACATACATTTTTAAACTAACAGTTTAATATCAAGGTGTAAAACTTACATGATGAAGTGAAACGTATATGTGCTTTAATATTGAAAGGACCTCTTTCAGTCATAGCTGGTCTATAATTAGGCTTTTCCTGATATCTTTTAGTTCTTACCTCTTAGAGAAAAATGGAGAGAGGAACTTTCTAAATGGCCCAAAGTTCCATAACCCGTTTCTATTAACAGTTTCTATGCAGTGTGTGTCTTTTTGGCAGTCGCTTATAGGAGCTCCCGTAGCTCCTTCAGTACAAACTGCATTATTGTTGTTAGCATTTAGCTGCCAATCATGGTGTTCTTCGTCCCATGCACCAAGGAGCTCCTTCATCTCCACAGGTGCATTTTCTTTAAGATATTGCCATGCCCTTTTCCCATTGTAGTCCATGACATCTACACGGGCACTAAATGCACCAACTAGGATCTTTACGACCATGAACTGGCTGTGTATGACGGCAACGTGAAGCGGAGTAAGACCCCCACTGCCCTTTAGGTTCACATCCACCTTGTAGCCTTTCCTCTCAGCATCTTTAAGAAGCTTTAGTAATGTCACATGGTTTCCCTTCTTGGCTAACCAGTGCAGAGCTGTGTAACCACTCAAAAAGTCCTTCCTGCTCAGTAAACTCGGGTCCTCCAAGAGGAACTCTGCCATAGTGTCGTACTTCCCGTCTATAGCCGACAGCGTCCATGCATGTTCAGTGGGGTCCAGTACCCAGAATGCAGTGCTTTCGTCCGCACCCTGAGACGTCGCATCCCCGCTACAGTCCCTCGAAGACTCGCTGGTGCTTCTGAGTGATAAAATGGTTGACCAGCCTCTGTGCGAGCTATTATTCAGAAATAAGTCCTTGAGGTATTTTTTGCGCATGGCAGGAGTGATGGAGCCTTTCTCCTGGACCTCGGCGGCTGCTTTTGGTTCAGGAGCTTCGAGCTGCCTCTGCGCCTGGATAAACCTGGACCTGCGCGCAGCGGCGCTGAGCGGGAGCGACACCGCGCGCGCGCCGGCTTTAGGCGCGTGTTCCCCGAGACTCGGCTGCGTCAGAAAGCCGGAATTCACCTCCTTCAGGCTGTGCGTTGGGATCTTAGCCTCACGTTTTGGTCGGTGTAACGGCGCTTCAGATTCACCCATCTGAGAGTCCGACGGAGTTTCGGCTTTAATGGCGTCGCTCTCTGACAGCTCGCCGCGGCGCGCGCTGTCGCACATGTTTCTATTAGAGGCGGCGTTTTCCCGTGTTTACATCTCCACTAAAACAAACAACAACAACAAAAAAAACTAAGTTAACATGTGCAGAAAGCATGTCCTCCAAATCCCCCTGTCTGTGCGTGTTTTGTCCCAGCAGGCAAAGCATTTAAGCTGGAGGTAGAAAGTTCCTCATTTCAGCTCTTTGTTGTTCCTCTTTTTTAAGAAGCTTGAAGATACTAGCAAAATAAAAATGAGATTTCATAGCAATTACAAGCTCGTGCTCAGATAGTCGAGTTTCACTTTTATTCATCTGTGGCACTTGAGGAAATCCGACTCACCTCCCGACCGTTTGGCCTGAGCTCTCCTCAGTCTCAGTCCCGAGTCAACCACACGGAAACACCCGGGACTCTTTCTATAGCAAGCACCAGGTCGTGTACAGCCGGCTGCGACACCACCCTCGGAGGAGTCACTGGACTCAAGGGTCAGCTGGAATAGCTCTGACAGCTCAACAGGCAGACACGCGGGTCACGTGATCGTTCCTACTACCTTCTCCATAATCAGTCACTTATTACAGCTGAAGGGATTCCAGTGCTGTTGTGTTTGGTTCGAAGGGTAGATGGGGACATTTTGGACATGATTTGTCTTGCCGTGAAGTGTTGACCTAAAACCTAAACGATA
Organism: Porochilus rendahli; assembly: GCA_039654305.1. Lineage (NCBI taxonomy): Eukaryota > Metazoa > Chordata > Actinopteri > Siluriformes > Plotosidae > Porochilus > Porochilus rendahli. The sequence continues at coordinate 32,813,324 of JBCNYG010000022.1, read as the reverse complement.
GACTTTATTATGTCACGTCTTTAAAAAGATTAATATATTTGTAGGTAAGGGCTCCGGAATGGCAGTTTACTAGGATAGATACACTCTGTGCACAATTATTAGGCAAGTGATTTGTTTTGACCGTATCATCATTTTATCCAAAATTTCCAGCTCCAAGCTGTATAAAGTTGAATTCTTTTTGGATTTAATGCATCTCAGGTGACGTGTATTTGTGTAATGAGGGAGGGAGTGGCCTCAACGAGGAGATCAACACCCTACATCAAGGTGTTCATTCTTCTCCTCAGGAAAAATGGGCCGAAAAAGAGATTTAACCGACTCTGAAAAGTCAAAAATTGTATAAAGTCTTTCAGAGGGATGCAGCAGTCTTGAAATATCTAAGATATTGGGGCGTGATCACGGAACCATCAAACGTTTTGTTGCAAACAGTCAACAGCGTCGCGAGAAACGTGTCGAGAAGAAAAGACGCAAATTAACCACCGAAGACTTGAGAAGAATCAAACATGAAGCTACCAGGAACCCGTTATCCTCCAGTGCTGCCGAATTCCACAACTGCACCCTACCTGGAGTGTCGAGAAGTACGAGGTGTTCGGTTCTCAGAGACACGGCGAAAGTAAGAAAGGCTGAAACCCGACCACCTCTGAACAAGACACAAGAAACGTCAAGACTGGGCCAAGAAAGATCTGAAGACGGATTTTTCACAGGTTTTGTGGACTGATGAGATGAGAGTGACTCTTCACGGACCAGACGGATGGTCCTGTGGTTGGATCAGTAACGGACACAGAGCTCCACTTCGACTCGACTTTATTATTATAGATGAGCTAGTTGGACCTTTTCGGATTAAAAACGGACTCAAAATTAACTCTCAGACCTTCCGCCAATTTTTAGAAGACCCTTTCTTCAAGCCGTGGTAAAAAAAAAAGTGAATTTTTCAAGAAAACAACGCTCCATTACATGCATCAAAGTATTGAACCACGGTTGCAGCTGCACAAAAAGTTAATTCTGACCAGATGAAGAAAATAACTGATTCCGTGAATGGAAGGCTTGTGACTGTTATCGAAAAGAAGGGGGGCTACATTGGTCACTGAGGTTTTTTTTACATTTTATGTTTATTTATAAATTTTGAGTTTGTTTATTATTCTCACAAGTGAGATGGAAAATCTTTGTTTTTCATTTAGTTGTATAATAATTCTGCACACTAATAGTTGCCTAATAATGGTGTTCATATAGATATTCTCTTAAGAAACCAAAACTTCACTTTTACTACTTAAATGTTCAGGTTAGAGGGTTTGTTAACATGTTGGCTTGACCAAGAGCACTGTATAGTACAATAACAATTAATCCTCAAAAATTGCCTAATAATTGTGCACACATTACAGAGAAAAATTCGTTATATATATATATAGTTTCATTTGGGGTCAAAGGCAACATTTTTTTTTACCAAATCCGTGATCTTAGTGTACCAACCTTCCTGGAATCTGAGATTTAGGAATGATCCAGTAATATGAAACTTATTTTTTGTTTATTTTTTTAATATGTGGTTGTAACATTTATTTTACTGTACATTAGTAATTTTATTTAAAAAAAGTTTTTTTTATATTTTATTCTTTTCCTCAAATTTACAATCTTAAACAATTCAGCCTATATGGAGTACATTTTCCTTTTTTTCTTTAACATAATTAATACAGCACGGTCAGAGTGGAAACGCTCACTAAATAAGAGTTGCCCAAGGAAATACAACACTGGTTGTTATTTTAAAGAGACGGTTTTGAGAACAGGAGGAATACAAAAGCAAGACAAAGGAGGGTTAACATACATCACTGGTACAATTTCCACCCACCCCCTTCACATTATCCACCAACCCCTGCCCCCTGGGACACCCATCACAGAGACTAGCAGAATGAGGAAGAACAAGTTTGAGTCAGAAAATCATTAAACTGAAACAAAAGCCTCATGTAAAGATGATATTTGCATGCTAAAAACCTGACCTACTTTAAAATGGCAGCATTTGTTGAGCTAAAGAAAAAAATAAACCCCCACACATGCAAAAAACAAAACAAAGCTTCTTAGTCATCACTGTTATAGTTTAATAACTGTCGAGAAACCTGATAACCTCAAGAGATTTTGCAGCAAACTGTAGCATTTTTCACACTGACCCTTATTTTAAACTTAGTTTTTTGTCGTAAAGAAAGTAAATCTCCTAATACAGAATGCCAGAAATGAACATTTGTAATTATCTTGTAAGATTCGTCACTCCTATGGCTGAATGAGGCTAGAAGCGTATCGTTTATGTGAAGTGTGGTGCTGTGGTTATTACTAATTGAACCTCTGTTGTTTTCGCTGTGTTGGGTCAGCCTCTGCAGTCTATGGGAACGCCACTGGTGCCTCAGCATTCTGTACAAAAACATGAAGTCAAGAAGGCCTCCATGCCGTCCACTTGGTCAGATTCCAATGTCAACATTAGTCTGGATTTCCTGAGTCCTGGCATTCAGCCTCCCAAACCAAGTCAACCCACACTCAATATGATGCAGCATCAGGGTAAAGGCATGCATAAACACACATCCACACCAAACAGCTGGCTCTCAGAGCTATTATTGATTCTATAACCCATAACCTCACGTGCTTAAGATGTTGTTAATTTGTTTAATATATTTAATATAGATCTTTAACTTAATGATTTTAATCTGTTCTCTAAAGGATCAGGATACTAACCCAAACTGTAGATACAATATCAGAAATGTTGAATGAATGAATAAATATTTATTTTAAATATGTAGAAATAGTAGTTAGGAAACATTACTTGCAAATACTACAAACAGTGACAATCACTTGAATAAAGAAATAAATTGTCTAAAGCAAAACAATAATAATAGTAATAACATTATCAGTAATGATTGTAATAATAATAAACACTGTCAACTCTATCATGTTCAAAAAGGAGTGGGAAGATGAATAATCTTATTTAATCCCACCCCGTCCCACACCCCCTACTTATCAGTTCATGACTGATAATAATGTACCTGCTTTCCTGTTAATGTCCCATTGTGCACCCCTCATACCAAAAAACATCTTCAATTCTCCAAAAAATATCTACAAGAAAAAAACCCCAAAAGATTACTAAGTTAAATAACAATACTTAAACAATAAACAATTAAAGAATCAATAAAGTGACCAAATTAATAAGTAACAATGTAAACCATGACCTTGAAATCTGCTGTTAAATAACTCACCCCCAAATCCCTGTAACCCGTGAAAGTGATTTCTTTTATTTTGATTTTAAACTGTTAGAAAATCGATTTTGAATGCTTCTCGGTAGTAGATTAATTTTGCCTTTGAACATTATTTGCACTGTTTGATATTTTACAAGATGTGTGAATTGTAATAATTTTGACTTTAGGAATAATGTGTTGGTGTGATCCCGGTACCCAGGGCTATGAATAATTCCTATTGCTCTTTTCGGGAGAATTCATAGTGAATGTAACAAACTTTTGTAGTCTTTTCCCCAGACTTCCACACAGTAATTGAAATATGTTAAAACTAATGAACAGTATATAATATGGAGTGACGTATGATCTAGAACATGCTTTGCTTTGTTTAACATTGAGATGCACCTTGATAGTTTAGTTTGAATATATTTGTGTTCTTTCCAAATGATTCTCTCATGTATAGTTACCCCAAGAAATTTATTTTCATGAACTCTTTCAGTTTCAGCTGCATCAATTTGTATCTGTACCTTTGGAAACATTCTATAGTTACGTTTGTTTTGCTCAAATTTAGTGGTAATTTATTTATATCAAACCACATCTTCAGTTTGCTCATTTCATCAGTAGTTATGTATGTAAATGTTCGTCAGAAAAATAGACTTGTATCGTCTGCAGACAATGCTAATTTTAGTAACTTTGAAATCTTGCAAATGTTTGGTCCCAACACTGACCCCTGAGGAACACCACAAGCAATGTCCAAACACTCTGAATAGGAACTACCCAATCTCACAAACTGCTGTCTCTTGGCTAAATAACTTTTCACCCAATTTAAAACAGATCTCCGATACCATACCTCTGTAGTTTATGTATTAATATGTCATGGTCAGTGGTATCACATAACTTAAAATGTTAATAATACGCATAATGCTCATCACATATCTAGCAGTTATTTATATTTCTACCCTTTCTTTTTAAAATAGCGTAAATGTGTAATGTTAATAATAGGCAACTGAGCACCTTAGCCAGTGCTGACTCTGTGTTGTGATCCTTCTGAATGCCTTAAGTACACACTGTACATTGTAGCCTTTTCCCTACTACTTTATTGCCTTGCAGCTTGAAATGAAAATGGATGTCTGAGGGGGTTTTATCAGTCAACTTTTAAGACAATGAATTTTTCTTTTTCCTATAGGGGTTCAAATTCCAGTCAACATGATGACGCAGGGGTTTGCTGGCATGAACCTTGGCATGCAGCCCAGCTCTGCCCCTGTGCGACCCCCCACTAACTCCATGATGGGCAATGTGGGCATGCCACCTGCCATGGGAGGTGGTGCTATGGGCATGACTCCTATGGGAGGCATGTCACTCAATCAGGGCATGATGGGTATGAACATGGGAATGCCAGGAGCTGTTGGCATGGCGATGAGAATGCCTGTGCCAGTCATGAATACGAGCTCTGCCACGGCACAACAGAAGAATGATGCCTTTGCTGACTTTGCCAACTTTGGCAAATGAATCCGAGAGATGGACACTGTACAATAGGACAATCTTTCTGGGAGGCAGGAGCATGAAGGATTTTTAAAGAGCTACAAACAAAGAGTACTTGAAAGATGTCAATCATTGCCGCCCAGAATTCTATTGTTCCTTACACAGTACTGATGTGTAAATGGGTGAACCTAATCAGTCTGGCCCAGGAGCCACACGGACAGTGGTCTTCTTTGTATAAGAGAGAAAATGATTGCACTTCCACTTAACATTGCTTTAAATTTCGAAAGAATCTTAACTTCAGGATCACATACACATCAGTGACATTTGTCTGGTCCCAAATTCCATTCTCCCATTCGTATGTCATTACTGAGGAGGAATCAAGTTGTTTGGTCTGAAGTTATTCCCTGTCCATTCTCATATACATAGCCGTGTAAATACTATTGAAGCTAGACATGTTATTTAAAAGAGATTATTAATGAAAAAAGTAATACGGTGTGAATCAGTGCTGAACTATGAATCATAAACGTAACCGCTGTGGCCTTTGGAATGGGAATATATTTTTATAGAAATGTGATGGGGTGCAATTTTACATGAATGTACATCAGTCCCAAACAGACTTTGTTCATTCAGTGTCATCACATACACAGTGCCTATCAACCTATTGCCTATACCTGTTTCTCTTGAAAATTTCCTAAGACAATATGAGATTACAGTATTTATTATAGGTACTGTAGACGTTTGAGCATTTCTGTATGCACTGTTCCTTTTTTATGTTTGTTTCCTCATTTTCACTGCATGTCTAGTGTGATTCCCTTTTTTTTTTTTTTCTTTGTATGTATGTATGATGAACCTGATAGGATTAAGTCTTTCCTTTATGCAAGCTGTATCATGATGAGTGAGTCAGGTGAGGTTGTATAGTGGGTGGGATGTTGTTTCTTTAAGACCCTCTCTGCATTGTTAGGAGCAGACACTCAAACAAACCCTTCCCTCCCATTCAGTACTCTCACATGCACACAAATGACCAAAATCTGCCTTCTCTGTCTCTCTTCTTTCTTTCCCCAGGGGATTGATGTTTCTTTTTTTTGAAGTCTGGTAGGGTAGATGTGTCAAATTGGGATATGATGTATATGGGCTATGGATCTTTACTGGAAAACACTATACTTTTTATGCAAATCTTACAACCAACAAAACATTCATTAATGTGTGTCCTCACTGTCAGACACTGATTTGATTGTACCTACGAGGGTTTTTATGTCCGGGATTAAAGAGTTGATTTTCATGTGGATTTTGAAGTTGTGATTCTCTTTAACCCTTGCAATGAAAACATTAATGTAATTAAGATTGAACCATAATTCCACATTATTGCCACTAGGATTAGGGTTCTCTAGGATTAGGGTCTTGTAACTGGCAAGGCCACTCTAGGACCTTAATGTGCTTCTTCTTGAGCCGGTCCTTTGTTGCCGTGGCTGTATGTTTTGCGAAGACGGTTCTCATCCTAGATTTCACAGTACACGGCTCCTTCCATCGTCGTCTCCTGTACCCTTGGCTGAGAAACAGACGCAAAGCATAATGTTTCCGCCCCTGCTCGATGAGGAGGATGGTATTCTTGGGGTCATCGCATGTTTGCTTTTTCATAGCATTTTGTCTGGTCTGATCAAATTTCTGAATCGGAAATCAGACAGGCCTCTACCTGTGCCTTCTTAAGGGGGAAATAGTTATTTCATCTGATCAATGTATAACCGTTCTATAATGTGTTTGTTTTGGACTTAGTTCTTTTTCACTTTCTCAAATCTACAAAATTAGCAGACAATCAAATGATTATTTTCACTCACTGTAAATACCGAGGACGGCGTGCATGTTTTTGACTTGGGGTAGTAAGAGAGTGTGTGCCAGAGTAGGAGAGCCTCCATCTGGCCACATCTGTGTTCCCGCAGCCAGGGCCAACTGGCCAGATTACGCATATGCACAAAACAGAGGCACTCAGGAATAATGAGCCGTTATGAACGGACTGGACAGAAGAGTTAAGAAGAGCTGGGAACAGTCTCTACTCTGACTTGGGTTCATTTGAATCCCTCACTTATAATTGTAGATGAGATGCAATGAGATTATTCTGATTATTCTTTTAATTAAATGATCCATGTCAGGATCCAGCGTCGGGAGAAAAGAATATCCTGGGAGGTTAGCTGGTACATCTGATTGTATGGAAACTCTGGGTCAGTGCATTGTCATCGCAAGTTCTTCAGAATGAAAAATAAAGAGGAGTAGTGATCTCTCATCACTCATTCGAGCTGGGAGGCTGGAACCTACCCCGGTCAACACGGTGCGAAAGCGTGCTCTGACCTGGACAGCTTCCAGACCATCCTGGGACCAACATGCTCACGTTCAGGGCCAACTTGGAACAGCCAGTTAGTCTAATATGCATATCTTCAGACGGAATCCCAAGAAGAAACCTACACCAAGAGAAGAACATGCAAGCTCCACACAGAAACGCCTTCACCAGGCCCGGAGTTTGAACCCAAGCCTTAAACCTTCTTGCTGCGAGGCGGACGTGCTAACCGCTCCCACGAATAGTAATCTTTCAACAATAATTATGAAGACGTCTAGTGCCTGAACAAAGCAGGACCGATCTTAAAGCATAATGGCTTCTAGACTAAAACGCATGTAATTGTGCATGGAAATGTTTCCTGTTTTAAGTTCGGGGGGCTGCAGTAAGTGGTGTGTTTATGGTTTATGTATGCATAAAATGTAATCACAAAAACGTCAGGACAGTAACAGCCACCAAGTGCCATGTTTACTTTCCAACTTTAAAAGCTCAATTATTCATGCAGTACTTTAGAACTCCACTGAGACTGATGTGTCATTTCTAATGGACAGAAAAGAGACATACAACTGACATTTGTTTTTTTTTTGTTTTTTTTGCTTCTTTTCCAATTATGTCAGTCTGAAATGGAAATGAAATGAAAATGGGTACTAAGGGGACTTGAATTGAAGATTTGAAGATGGGCTTTTAGTTTTTCAGTCTTGCTCTCATCACATGATTGTTTTTTTTTTTCCCTGAAGTTTCTAAAACGTAAAACTAAAAGATAATCAAGGCAGAGATGTTAGTAAGGTATTAAAGATTTTCCTGTCTTTTAGCAGCTGATAATATTAGCGTAAATACATTACCAGGCCACAGAAAGGCTTAAAAAAATAATAAATAAATAAATAAAGGCTAAGTCTGTTGGGCTTTTCACATCCGAGCCTAGTGGCTCATCGGGCCGGCGTTCATGCCAGTTACTGTAACATGAAGCTACAAGGAGTGCAGTTGCTCCTGGATGGGGTGCTTGACCATCGCAGGCAACCTTCCCAGTATTGTACTGGAACTCACCTGTGCTGCTGGGTGGAAAGAAGCTTGTGGTAAAGACCTTGTCAGAGGTTCTTAACACGGTGGGGGTCTGATGGGATTCGAACTCATGACCTCTCAAACATGAACCCTGCACACTAATCTTTATCTACAGCCCCGGCTCCACATTTGAAATCATTCCAGTGGATCTGCTTTAACGTCGGTTACGGCACACGTTTAGCGTGGCATTGATGTGACAGCCTTGCACAATATCAGCTGAGTTTTTTCAATTTAATTTTTCACTGTGATCTTGTATTAATTCTATTCAATTTAATTCAATTTTATTTGTATGGCGCTTTTTACAATTGATGTTGTTGGAAAGCAGCTTTACACAGTAAATTAAATTGGGGAGGAATCTAAATTTCTCTACAACCCCCGACACATCCCTAATGAGAAGCCCGCGGCGACAGTGGAAGGAAAAACTCCCTCAGTCGACACGAAGAAGAAACCTTGAGAGGAACCAGGCTCAGGAGGGAAACCCGTCCTCATTTGGGTGAAACCATAAAAGACAAACCATATAAGAAAATTTCATTACAGT
>JBCNYG010000022.1:32744543-32759200 GCA_039654305.1 Porochilus rendahli | reverse complement strand
AATAAATATATAAATGTTGTGTGTGCATATATATATATATGCTTAAATCATTGTAGTATATATACTGTATATATGTAGAATATTGTTGTCTGGTCACCAAAAATATTACACAATATTGTTATTATTATTATTTCTTTCTTGGGTTAATCATGTTTTAACTCCGTAAACACAGGGAGCAAGGAATCTGGATTTGAGTGAGGGCATGCTGGTGCAGTTCCATTACTGAGTCTTAAAGACAGATTAGAGGATTAGACCATCATCAGTTAAGTGTCAGCAAAAAAATTCAGAGTGGGTCAGTTCGATAATAAAGTAACCTTTTCAGGCAGCTATTTCAGATGTTTTTTTTAATTTTTTTTTTTTTGCACGTCTCCTGAGCGTATGAGTTGACGAGGGGTGTTAATAGGGTAAAGTGGACTCATCCCACACTAGTTTGCCCTTCACTCTGCCTCTCTGAACCTTCGTGTGCTCTTCATGTTCACTATAATCGGATTCTGCACTGGACAGGTTCCTAGCCAGTTCTTCATCATCGTCATCATCATCATCATCATCTTCATCCTCCTCCTCAATATATTCGTCCTCTTTTGGATGCTCCATCTCTTCAGCATTCTGAGGGCCATCAATGCTCTGTTTCACAGATAAAGGAAACCCACTTCATTTCATAAAGTGCTCATTTCTGGACTGAAATTACAAACATTAGGAATTATTTGGACAGTAATTGTCTCAATTTGCATACTTTTGCATTTACGCTTGCTTTTTTTGAGTGCATCCTGAAAGTACATGTATACAGAGGAGTCTCTAACACTACACACTACACCCACAATGGTCGCCATCTTGGCTAGGTAAAGGAGTGGAAGGGACCTTCTAACCGATTTTCAGCGAGTTGAAGGAAAGAGGTCGTAGATGCCAGTGGTGACATAATTTGCACACAAGTGATGAAAACTGGGCGGCGAAAAAAGAGAAGGCAGGTCTTGTGATGATGATAATTAACTTATGCGGTAGTCATTTCCTGTAAGTGCACAAATTGTTGTGTTTGATTTGAGACAAAGCCACTCAGTTGAAATTCAGTGTAAAGTGCGTATGGCAGCATCTACCATTAAGGTCACCAAAATCTGGACCTGGGCGGCACGGTGGTGTAGTGGTTAGCACGTCCGCCTCACAGCAAGAAGGTCCTGGGTTTGATTCCCAGCTCAGGTGTTTCTGTGAGGAGTTTGCATGTTCTCCCTGTGCTTGCGTGGGTTTCCTCCGGGTACTCCTGGCCTGGCAAGCTGTCCAGGGTGTACCCTGCCCTCGCCCAGAGTCGGCTGAGATGGGCGCCAGCCTCCGCGCTGGAATTTCTTTGTTGCTCTCAGTGAAACGCGGAAGTGTTTTAGAATTATACTGGGGTTTAGACTAGACTGGTTTAAGGAGGAGTCGTCTTGACTCATAGCAAGAAGGTCCTGAGCTTGAGCCCGGTGGTGAGCAAGGGTATTTCTGTGTGCATTTTGCTTGTCCTCCTTGTACTTGCACACATTTCCTGCGTGCGGCAGTTTCCTCCCACAGTCCAAAGGCATGTGCGCTATTCCGCTCAATTCAGAACGTTCAACCACGTGGCTTTTCCAAATTGCCCCTAGGTGTGACTGTGAAGACGAACGAATATTTGTTCTAGAGAACAGGTTCTGCAGAAAGCTTTCAACCCTTACAGGTAAAAACACATACTGCAAACAGAAACCATGAAAGTGGCCCAATGTGGAATGGAATGATAATTACTATAATAGCTGCAAGCAGGGATTCCCAGGGTCCTAGCAGAGACTAATGACGAGAACGAGTGATGATGAAGAGGAGCCATAAAAACAGCAGGGCGCACAAAGAAGTGACGACGTCAGAGAGAATTGCTTTTTTACCATAAAAGGAAAAATGAAGAAAAAAAGAGAGGACGTGATGATGACACAGAGAATATCACATCAATATCACAAAAAAATAAATAAATAAAAAGTACATGCCTGGACATACTTCCACCCACAGACACACACATACAAAACAAATCAGCGGGGTTTTTTTTTTTCTAAAAATACATGTACGGTAATTGAAGAGTTCTTTGTAAGCCAAAGCAGAGAACTCGAGACCAAAGAGTGGCAATAACGCACGAATACAGTCCACAACTGCTGTTCTAACCAAAAACAAACAACAATCAACCTGACAGAGGGAGGATAGAAAGCAAACACACTCAAAACCAAGCAGCATATTCTTTCTAAAACGCATATAAAATATGAATGAGTCTATAAGCCATAGCAGAGAACTCGAGACCAAAGAGAGGCGATAATGAGCTGGAGAAGACTTTATTCATCAAAGACGTTATTCATATAAGTTTGCTTTAATAAATAGCATTTATGCTTAAGTTTGTTGAAACAATGGCATGACGACCACGTGCTGCACACAAGGCTAACGGCAACAAACCATTTCACAAAGTCTTCTCCAGCACATCCCCGATACTTTTAACAGGGTTAAGGTCGGGACTCTGGGGTGCAAATATGTGAAAATGATTCCTCGTGCTCCCTGAACCACTCTTTCATTATTGGAGTCCCCATTTTATATCCGTGCCATCAGGGACGATAAAGTGTCTTGATGTGATAACCTGCTCATTCACTACATTCAGTAGTGAATCATAAAACTTCATTTTATTGCCACGTTAATGTTGCTGAGCCTCGACCTGTCCAACTGGAGCAACAAAGCCATGCAGATCACATGCTCTGATTAAGGCTTAATGCACTCCATGAAACTATTAGAGGGTGCAACTTTTTTTGGGGGGGCTGGTTAGTGTATTTATTCAGCAGAACACCCGATAGAGATCTCTACTGATAGGTGTCCGAGCCTGGGTTTGTTTTTCAAAGCACCTTTTCTTTCTCAGTCTGCTTTCATTCACCTGTTTCAGTATCACCTGTCTGGTATAGTCTGGTAGAATTCTGGTGTTTGCTCCACAAATATTTATTTACATCTCAGTGAGCCTGCCTGCTGGAGCGAATCTGAGCGGTGGTGTATGAGCCTCTATTTTTCGGGTTTCTGTTTTGCTATTGGTAATAAATAGCAAGCCAGTGATGCTTACTAACCGATCAGCAACAACGCAGCAATGCGGCAGCCTTATTAGATTTCCTGTGGTGGGCACACGTGGACACTGGACAAACATGGGAAACCATCCAAGCCATATTCCATGACTAGAGTGCTCTTCTCAGGAGCTCTGCTATAAATTGCTAATTGTCTTTTCGTGTTTGCCTGATGACAGATTGACAAACAGTCCAGAGTGTACCCTGCCTCTCCTCCACAGTCAGCAGGGACTGGATCCAGGTCATCTGTCACCCTCAATAGAGTAAGCTGCTTTCAGTTTTCAGTGTTTCTCTAGTTTCTGATTTCCCTAATTAACAGCTCCGTTATGTGGCGGTTAGATGTTTCATATTCATCTTTTGACTTCAAACCCAAACATCTTCAGTACAGAGCAAAACCAAAAGCCAAAAATAAAATAAAATAAAATACCCAACACCTTACTGTTCCGATTCTTTTGAAGGGGACTGTGCATTCATTTTATCACTGCCAGCAAAAATATTTTAAGTAATTAAAGTCCTGATTACCATGTGCTAGCTAGCTGATCACAGTTTCCATTTGGATCACAGTAGCGTACGCTGAAGTAGCTGCACCAATACTTTAAATAGAATGTAATGTACCAAGTGTAAACATATTAGCATACCGGTGTCAACATTTACACATTTTCTGAAGCAGTTTTGCAGCTCTTCATGGTTGTCATCTAGCTTGACGAGGAGGGAAAAAGGCTATCCGCGGTCTGCTGTAGTTACATCTTCGAAGGAAACCTGCTTATAACTGCAGCAAATATCAGACAGTACAAAAAGCAATGCTGATTACCTGGAGGTCGTAGGCAGTGTAAGGTGGCAGGCAGGGGGCGGTGTTGTAGAAGGAGTTGGAGGTGGTTGGGGCACGGGTCTCAGGGGCTGCCGGGGTGGCCAGAGAATCAGGTTCACATGTGTCAGGGGCAGCAGTCGGCATCTTAAAAGAAGAAGATGAGATTAGAAACTAATCTTTCATCTGCACGAACGATTAAACAGTAGAGTCGAAAGAGCCATGATCTGCTGTATAACCAGAAATCGAAGTCTAATATTCGCAAAGAAATGTAATAAATACTGAAATTAAAGTTTTATGCAGCAACAAATACACTACAACATGCACACTTCTACAAAAATAAGTATATTTTGTTGGTTTATAAAGAAATTTGGCTAAGTTTTAACTTAAGTTTTTCTAATTTTCTTGTAGAATGTGTTCTATGTTTTTGCATGCAATACCCTGCAGCCATCATCATGTTTTTTGTCTGAAAAGTGGTCTGTTACTTTTTATTCTGACTAGCTGCATAAACAAGTGGTCTTAATCTGGCCAAACAGCTGCTGAACCTCAATGCGGTGAGTTCTTATAACATAGTGAGAGTGAAAATGCTGTTACTTCCACCATTACACATAGTACGTGCAGCACGTGGGTTTGTGGGTTTGTGCCCCGTTTTAACACTTGAACCTTTCCAGGAGTAAGTCATCTCTGATCACAGTCAGTCAAGATAATTGTCCGACCATGTTTCTTCTATGAAGCTGATGGTTCACCACTATCCTTGTGTTGGACATTTCTAAACTTAATCTCCAATAATTTCAACAATCTCCTAAATTGACTCTTCATATTAATTCATTTATACATTCATTCGCCGAGCCGCTTAATCCCTGAACACCTGTACACCCTGAACATCTTGCCAGTCTATCGTAGGGCCACCACACACACACACACACCCATTCACACTCACACCTAGGGGCAATTTGGAACAGCTAATTAGCCTAAAGTGCATGTCTTTGGCCTGTGGGAGGAAACCGGAGTACATAAAGCAAACTCAAGCTAGCATGCAGAACCTACAAAGCCCACACAAAAACGTCCTCCCCAAGCCTGAAACTTAAACCCAGGACCTTCTTGCTCTGGGATGGACGTGCTAACCAATATGCCACCATGCTGCCCGATATCTATTCAATGAACACGTTACATATCTTCGGTCGTTGAAAAAAATGAGAAGCTTTACAATGCATCATTATTGGTTAAAAGAATTGTCGCCAGTGGAAATATATTAATTACTAAAGTAATGATACAAATAGTCCCTTCAGAGATTCATGACTGTGAGCGACCTTGCAATTTAACATCATCGCAACTTTTCTACAAATGGTGTATCGCAGTATTACCTCATAGTAGTGCCACATGCAAACATCAAGCCATACATCATGGTATGTCACTTCCTTGTTTATGCTTTTGAAAACCTTAAAATGCAGATGTGCACAAACAGCCTAAAAACTGCGCAATATTGTAAATTGTTTGGGAGTATATGCCGTAAGATTTGGCATGTTAGACTATCATTAAAGAATCGGTTGGCCTCGAAAAGGTTCTGGACCACCATCCGGCGCCTCAGGAGGGGGAAGCAGTACTCTACGAACACTGTTTACAGTGGAAGTGGGGAGCTGCTCGCCTCAACTGGGGAATACTTTGAGGACCACCTCAATCCCACCCACACGCTCTCTGTGGAAGTGGAAGAGCCTGGGGGTTCAGAGGGAGGTCTGCCGATCACAGGGGTTGAGGTCACAGTGGTAGTTAAAAAGCTCCTCGGTGGCCGGGCTCCGGGGGTGGATGAGATCCTCCCTGAATTCCTCAAGGCTATGGATGTGGTAGGACTGTCTTGGTTGACACGTCTCTACAACATCGCGTGGTCATCGGGGGCCGTACCTCTGGATGGGCAAATTGGGGTAGTAGTTCCCCTTTTTAGGAAAGGGGACCGGAGGGTGTGTTCCAACCATTGTGGAATCACACCCCTCAGCCTACCCTGAGAAGTCTATTCAGGAGTACTGGAGAGGAGGATCCGGCCGATGGTTGAACCTCGGATTCAGGAGGAACAACGTGGTTTTCATTCCCGGCCGCAGCGCTCTTGACCAACTCTACACACTCTGCAGGATCCTGGAGGGGGCATGGGAGTTTGCCCAACCAGTCCACATGTGCTTTGTTTGGATATTCGTCAATCCCTATGTTCCCAGGTCCTTATCAAATTAATGGATCTTCCACTGTAGTGTGTAGTTTATAGAAGTGAGCTACAACGATTGTATCCATATTGTAAATGAAGTTTGATGAAATAAAATCAAACATACTCATTAATGTAAAAATTTATGGAATATTAGGGTCAGGGTTCCTGGGGAACACAGACATGGACCCGACAGTTTCCACAGCTGCCTCTCTGTTGAAAAGGGGAGAGTGTGTATGACTTATCCTCCAAAAGTCCACAGCCAAATCCTTCGTCGTAGCACAGCCATATTACAATAACTATGCTTATTTCCACTGAAAGGAAATCCTAAAGGAACCATTCATTAGGAAATACCTGATATGTTTTATCTACCATCATCACTTCATTTTAACCGAATATAAAGGTTTCCTGGTGAAACCATCCCCCAACTCATGGGCTTAGTGTCGTTTTTTCACCTGTTCTACATTTTGTTTTGCTTCTGTGTCTGTTACAGAGAGCAATAACAGTAACAAGACCACTTGACCGAAGGGACGATCTTGTGCATGCGTGATACCTTAGCAGTTCAACACCGACTGGCAGAAAGTGGAAAACACAAGTGCACACATCGGCTCGACTCCTGACTCTGACTCTTGACCTTTTGGTTTTAAAGCAATGAAATTTACCTGGAAGAGGTTTATTTTGAACAATCTATTTTATTCAGTGCCATTTAACCACTTCATAACAAAACAGGAGAAATAATCGAGAGTTAAACTTACCACCAGGTAAATTTCACTGTTTTAATACAAAGGAGGACAAGTGGATTAGTGGAGTTCACATCTCGCCTCCTCCAGTACTGTCCACTCTTATTTCAATATAAAGCCCACGCGTTACCATTTTGATCAAGTACTGTGTATAGAGCGCGTTGGCCACTAGGCGGCGCTGAAGCACAGGAAAACATCAGCAGGCTATCAGGCTCCCGCAGCTGGAGTGTACAGTGTCCTTCGCCTGCACGGTGAATCACGTCTGGCCCAGTCGCTGTCTGTTTTGTTTGATAAATATGTCTACTACCACCGGCGGCGGAGAGTTCGGCAATCCTCTGCGAAAGTTCAAGCTCGTCTTTTTGGGCGAGCAGAGCGGTGAGTGGCCTCAGAGATGAGGGAGATATTTCCCCCGATGAAGCGCAGAGACAGTAGTGATTAGACAGGCCGAGTCACAGGATGCTCCTCCAGCTGACAGCCGCGGCTAAATTAGCGAGATAACTAGCCAGAGGCCTCAGAGTGGTAAAATATGAAGAAATATCTGCCTCGGAACGGTAGAAACACCCTAAACGACTGCAAGGAGTACCCACCCTTCACGAACAATAATAACATCCCGTTTTAATGTGGCTTCACCTGCACGGTGTGCTGTATTTAATCATTTTGATTAGCTTAAGCCTTGCCCACATAGCCTCGACATTTTCTTTATCTAAACGTAAATGTGAAGGTACTGACTGGGTTGAATGATGTGTCGCGGTGTTATTTTAGGGTAGGTAGCAATCCTCTGTTATATATTTCGTTTGCAGGCCGGCGAAGTCTTATTTCAGAGAGCTAATAGGGGTGGCTAGTTAGCTAGAACGCCTTCGCTAGCGTACTCCATTCCCTGACAACGCAGATAGCTAAAGCTAGTTAGCAAAATTACCAGTGTCTTACTGCTAACACAATGCAGCTGTCCGACTTTCTTCACACGTGACATTTTTTCTGTATTACTGGAACAAGTGTATTCTAAGCAAAATAACCTCTCTGTGCGCATTTATCTGACAGGATTGGTTGTTTGTGTGTAGTTAAGTTCATAGCTAGCTGGCTACAGGTGATTGCTAAACCGTTAGCGGTTTAATTCTATCAACGCCAGTTTGTGATTAGCATGCTTAGCTTTCCGGGTTGATCGGTGAAATCAGTCCGATGGGTGATTTATTTCATATCACAAGTCATCTCAGGATTATTTTCGTGCATTAGGCAACGTGTCACTAGTTCGGACGCTTACACGCAGCTAGCATTTTCTGATTAAAAGGATCCTTTGCTAGGAACTGACACCACCCATGTTGCCACCTCAGCGAGGAGAGTCCACACAATGTCCCAGAGACCACAGCCTGCTCGCTCTTCTGCTACTTACTGTTGTGTGCTCGGATATATGAAGAACATTTCGAAATGTACATTTTTTTTTCTTGTGTCTGCAGTTGGGAAGACCTCTCTAATAACCAGGTTTATGTATGACAGCTTTGATAACACCTACCAGGTACAACACAAACCCACATCCATCAGTGTGAACAGTAAAGACACCAACTGCAGCACCCTCTGCTCTCATTAAGAATAGTTTCATGTAAAGAAAAGCTGGAGTACTAATAATTATGAGCAAGCACTGATATTAAATGTGGATGCGATGTTAGCTGCGCACCGTCTGTGTATCTGATTATCGTGATATTTCAGTAATGTGTTTGTTTTTAAGAGTTTTTTTGTTCCTTCTGTTATTTAAAGAAACATTAAAGTCAGTCGGACTCAGGATTGATTCCTCCTTCAGATTTGTTCATTTAATTTTATGATATAGGACACGTTTACATCCCTGTGTACCCGTAGCAAAAGTAGCCTATTAATGTGTCCTTGATGGCACTGCGTCTCAAATAGTGGTGTTTGTCACACAGCTTGGTTGAATGTTTAATTCTTACCAGTCAATTCCGAACCAAGAAAGTTTCTTAAGTAATTAGCTGTGTAGTAAGCGACGTAATGTACAACGAGACGGTAATTCTTGCGAATTACTACTCGGCTCATTTAAATATTTGATTCTGGTTTATCAGTTTGTTTTATAACAATACGATGTCTTGCTGCTCAGTGTGCTGTTCAGTCGGCACGGAGGCGTAGTGGTTTGCATGTCTGCCTCACAGCAAGGAGGTCCTGGGTCCTGCATGTTCTCCCCATACTTGTGTGGGTTTTCTCAGGGTACTTCAGTTTCCTCCTACAGTCAAAAGGCTAACTGGCTGTTCCAAATTGCCCCTTGTTGTGTGCGTGTGTGTATGTATTACAGTTCCTGTGAGGGACTGGCGAGTTTTAAGGGTGTACCCTGCCTTCGCTAAAAATCGGCTGAAATAGGCTCGAGTCTCCCCACGGCCTTAGTAGGATTAAGAGTGAATGTATGTATTACACAGTATATCCATCCGAGTAATTTTATCAATAAATATTTTTTATTTTAGGCAACAATTGGTATTGACTTTCTATCAAAAACCATGTACCTAGAGGATCGTACGGTAAGTAGTTTTTGTACTTTTTCAGCTTTATAATTTCATAAGTGTCACATAATGTGGATTATTTTTGTGTTTTTTTTTTGGATGATGCAGGTGATTTTCTTTAACAACCCCTGAAACCCACACCCACTTTTTTTTAAGCATTAAAATAACATGGTGCAGTTTCTTGTTTGTTTGTTTGTTTGTTTGTTTTCGTCAACAAAGTAACTGATTATCTACTTCATCACCGCCACATGACTGGCATTTCTGTTCTCCTTTGTTTTATTTCAGCTACTGTGTCATGCCGTTTTGTTTTAGTTCTTCATTTTGGTGTTGTGTTTTTGTCCACTCATGGCTGTTTGCCCATTGGGGGTCTTGTGATTCGTGTTGCACGGATGCTGATAGATTCGGCTACAGTTGTGGGACACGGCAGGGCAGGAGCGCTTCCGTAGCCTCATCCCCAGCTACATTCGTGACTCAGCAGCCGCTGTGGTGGTCTATGATATAGCAAGTAGGTAGCTGAGGCTCCTGTTTCACCCCATCATGATGCCCGCGGCAGATGGTGGCGTAGTTTTGGGAGCTGGCTGGGGGCAATGGCACTTGCATAGCTTTGAGTATGTTGGACAACTCAGAATAACTCCCTGAGCGACACTGGATCATTGTTTGGATATTTAATGCCAACTGATTGGAAAGAAATTAAATTCCAACAGTTTAGCCACATTAAAAGCAACTACATTTACCTTCGCAGAGGAAAAAAACATGAAGTGCACTTTACAGCAAAACCACAGACCCAGATGTCGTTCATGCGTGACAGAGCAGAGTGTCCAGCATGACTTCAGCTCGAAGAGTGCCGTTTGTAAACGGCCTTGCCAGGAGCAGGAGTGAAGACACTCATCGCTGAAATCATCACTGCTTGTTTGCATGGAATGATTCCTTTTAACATCTTGAAATCTTCTAGATTAACTGAACTGAGCGTCTCTCTCAATTGTACAGATTTGTCTTCTCTGATTTCTGATTCTCCTTTTAACCAAGCTTTCCTCCAGTCCCTTCTGTTTACTGATTTCTCATTGATTTCGCTGCTACTACTCTCTCTTGCATGCTGTTGACTGGGTCCTCAGGTTCGGCTGCAGCTGTGGGACACTGCAGGGCAGGAGCGCTTTCGTAGCCTCATCCCCAGCTACATCCGTGACTCCACTATCGCTGTAGTGGTGTATGACATCACCAGTGAGTCCGAGCCACTCATTTGCTCAGCACCGCTCTGTATCCTTAAGCTAGAGTCAGAATTAGTGTGTGCTATTAATAGTAGAGTGTCAGATACAGTACAGTACAAAAGCTCCAGGTTTGAGTTTTCTGCTTGTCCAGATTTCCTGCTTCAACTAAACTGCTTTTCACGGTTTGCCCAATTCTGTTACTAATAGTCCACGTCCTCCGTTTCCTCTGAGAGCTGCTTTAGTGTGTTGTGCCGGTATTAATCACAGCTCAAAAAATTGACGCCGCATTTACTCACTATTGCCGAACTGAAGATTCTCTCTCTCACTCTCTCTCTCTCTCTCTCCCTCTCTCTCTTGTAGATCTTAACTCCTTCCAGCAGACTTCAAAATGGATAGATGATGTCAGAACGGAGAGAGGAAGTGATGTCATCATCATGCTGGTCGGCAACAAAACAGACTTGGCTGATAAAAGGTACAAGGTTAATCAAAATAATTAGACTTTTCCAACAGTAAAATGTGCCATTTTAGGTTAAATCTCCCCCTCAGCCTCCAGCTATAAGGGTTTCTTCTCTTTTCGAGTAGTTTGTTACTTGTATTCAGTGCCTCATTTTCATTTTTAATTGCTCCTTTTGCTGGTTCTGATTTCGTTGCGACTCCGTTTCATCACCAACTTCGGAGTCGTGTTAATCATTGTTTAATCATTTCTATTTTTTTTTCTTTAATTATGGCGTTTTGATTTGTTTTGATTCCCTTTTTATCACTTTTGTCTTTCCATTCTCCATTATGATTTGAACCGTTTCCTCACCCTCCCCGTTTACACTGGATTATGGCAGGCAAGTTTCAGTAGAAGCCGCAGAGAAAAAAGCACGGGAGCTCAATGTGATGTACATAGAGACCAGCGCCAAGGCTGGTTATAACGTCAAGCAGGTGGGTCTGACAGCACAGGTGTGTGGACAGGAGCTGATCGTGTCCGTCACCTTCCATTAAGATCTTGACTTCTGTTGTGGATCTGATCACACTTCCTGGATGCTTTTTTTTTTTCCCCCTATTTGAGTTTTCTAATAATCATCATCGTTTTACTTTATTGACCTTTTGATATTGTTTCTTGCCTGCACTGCTGTTTCTTTTTATTCTCAGCTTTTCAAAGCGTATTATAGAAAAAAACTAATCTTTCCCTTTTTCTCGTACTAATCTAAAGTTGAGCATTTCTCTCTTTCTCTCTTCTCCTTGTTGTTGTTGGCATCTCCCCCTGTTCTGTTTATGTTCCACCCTCCCTGCTCGGACCTGAGCAGACAGATCACCACGGAGGAGGGCGAGCAGAGGGCTAAGGAATTGAATGTCATGTTCATTGAAACCAGTGCAAAAACTGGCTACAATGTGAAACAGGTATAGACTCAACGAAATGAGAACAGTCCAACCCATCAGCCAACCCTTTCTGCTACTACCGCCTCACTCGCTTTTGCCTTACTGTGCCTTCCGGGCTCACCGAGTGCTTTAAGACACTTTCTCCACATTCCATATGCAAAAGGGCCGTGCTCAGGGCTCGAGCCGCGTCTGCTTCGCTCTCGGGTGTAGGATTTGGGTTGTTCGCTTGCCTTGATGATCTGCATGTCGGTACAGCATGCCTTCTTAGGGATGACTTAAGTTACCAGTGAAGCGCACTGAGTATCTCCGCCGTAATTGTGATCCTGCCGTCTTACAGCCAATGTAATTCTTTGTTTCTATGAGGGATGTGCCTTCTTTTCTCATTTTAATATTCAAATGTCTACAAGCGTCAGGAAAAGGGATTTGTATTAAACGTTAGGAGAAAGGAAGTTTGATGACGCGAGTTTGATGACGAGATAATGGACAGAAATATTTATTTGATGAAACTATTAATCCTAATTAGGGTCGTAGGGAGGCTGGAGCCTATCTCGGCCGACTCGGAGTGAGGGGGAGGTACAGTAGAGCCAACACGTACAAAACCCTTCACACTCACTCCTAGAGGCAGTTTGGAACAGCCAGTTAGCCTAAATGTGCATGTCTTTGGATTGTGGGAGGAAATCAGATTTAGCGGACGAAGCCCACACAAGCACTGGGAGAACACGTGAACGTAACATAACGTGCTCGCCGAGCATGGGATTTTAACCAAAGCCCTCCGGATTGATGCCACGACTATCCGTGACCAGGCGTCAGTGGGAGCTGACTGGCCGAGCTCTCACGGGAGGGAGGGATATCATACACTCAGCAATCACCAGCCAATCATGGGCCTCTCTGAGCCCATTCGTTCGAGTGCGTTCCCTCCGAGTGGGTTACGCCGACCCCAAATACACAAGCGCAGCAGTTCGAAAAGGGGCGGGTGGCAGCACTGCGTGTCACGAAGGTGGCGTGTACACGTTTACTCCCCACCCTGTTTGGTGGTAGATAGTGAAGGCATTCTTGAAGGGTGGGAAATGGATACGACTAAATTGAGGGGGGGGGGGGTAGTTTTGGGTGTCGTAACACATTCACATTGACCTCGGGGTGGGCACCACATATGTAATGCGCAATTTCTGCAGGAATCAGGGAATTCCATTTAGATCCTTTAGTTTGGTGAGTGTGTGCGGCGATTGAAGGGGCTGTGGTTTGAGATGCTCAGGGCTTGTGCAATGTTGAGGTGATTGATTTTCCTTTAATGTTCATTTATATTATTATAAACATCTGTGTGTTTATAATGATCCGACGGTCAGCGTAGGTCTTTGTTTTTAAACGTTCCATTTAGTAATGAAGTTGTACGTCACATTATTGGAACTGATGTCTTGTGCAGCATGATGGTACTGCTGTTTGCATTCAAATCTTGAATTAAACACCCCCCCCCCCACCCCCCCAAAATTAAGTGGGCTTTGAAATAGAGCACATCTCAAATACCCACATTTGATCACCTGTTGCACATCCCTAACTTATAAATATTCTGAATAACAGATAACTCAATCATGTATATGATAGTAGTCTGTGTGTGGTTATGTTTAATGATTTTTATGATAAACTGGTGGATTTTGCTGCTCTTACAGCTTTTTAGACGTGTTGCTGCAGCCTTGCCTGGGATGGATAGCGCACCAGAGAAAAGCAAGGAGGACAGTATCCTTTTAAAATGTATATTATACAGTATGTGCGTGTATATTATACAGTACATTGTTATTTGGGGAAAGCGCTAGATAGTGTCATCCTTAACTGCATTCTTTCAGTGATTGACATCAAACTGGAGAAATCTCCAGAACTGCCGGTGACCGAGAGTAGCTGCTCGTGCTAGTAACCGCTTCAGACCTGCACCAGCTCGGCCTCCTCCCCACCAACAGCTTGTCTCTCGGTGGCCCTGTGCCATTAGTCAGAGCGTTTATTTCCCCTTGACTCAGTGACTTTTCGGAGTAACCATGTGGATGTGCTATTACTCTGTATTAAATCAGATTATCAAAAATATATATGTTAATGGTAAAGAAACAGTAAAGAAATTTAAGCATAGGTTATACCCTCATTGGATTCATATCTATCCTGACTGCATGGCATTGTGTATGATTGCAGACTGACACGGCTCACCTGCTCTTGCACTTTTTTTGAGCATCAGTGCCGTCATGCTCATCGTTGTCGATTTGTTTCAGATTTCCAAAGTCACTTATGTTGGACCAAGAGCCTCATCTCATCATGCCTTGCTATTTCATTTCAGTGAACAGAAAGGCAAAGGCAAACTAAATAGCGTTGTCTATTGATGAACTGTGTGTCAGTAACGATTTCTTTTCTTTTCTTGTTTTGGTCTTTTCATGACAGTTAAAGGGCCAGTTCTGACACGGATATTGAGGGACCTCTTTTAGCTGTAGATCACTGTGAGATTAAAAAGTCTCACGATATTTGGGGGGGGGGAAGAAGACGACGACGACGATGACGAAAAAACTAACTTGTAATTGAATGTTAATGGAGTTGGTGTTGGGGAACAATAGGATTAGTTTTTTTTTTTTCCAGGGTTTAGGTGTTGGCCAAAGAAGACTTGATATGAATAGGATCGCTGCAGACATACGTCTGCGTTCTGGGACCCGTTTTACACACAGCCTTGCAAAATTGGGTGGAATTTTAATACTCCTGACTGGGGAACGAAAAGCTGTGGATTTACATTGAGAAGATATTCTAGATACTTGGG
>JBCNYG010000022.1:32710167-32725758 GCA_039654305.1 Porochilus rendahli | reverse complement strand
GGTTTACGTGTGGTTTATAGCCAATGAGGGCGCCCCTCTAGTCTTGTAACGCCCCAACTCTAAGTGCACACAAGCCAATCAGATGCGAGGTTGCCTTTTAAACCCGGGAGACTTGAAGCCCAACTGTTGATGGTTGTTACTTCTCACAGAGTATTTCAGGAAGATACGAGATAGTTAGTGGTTGGTAAGTTAATAGCTTGGTTTGTGGCACACAGTACAATTTGTTGTGATGGGTTAACCGGTGGTTATGGTTACGACAGATGTACCCTGTCGCCGTTATATCGATTTGTGCTAAGTGTCGGTTGGTTGCTCGGTTTAAATTTAAAACATTTGTGCTAATTTTAAAGGCTTGTTTTCTGCTATCAGTTGACCCTGACCTAGCATTTATGGCCTGTTATCTAGTTAGCCATCTCGGAGATGAGTTTACTAATCTATATTCTTGCTAATTTATTGAGCTAATGCTAGCTAATGACCTAGTATTCATGTGTGATTTCGTTTACTAATGTTGAGTTTCATAATTGTCGTCATTATATGAATGTACTGTAAATGCAATAAATCTATAGACTAATATGCTAAACACAATTCCTCTAACGCTAATATTCTAAAACGTAAAGTGTCTTACCTCTCTATGCACGACACATTTCGAATCTTCCAGGCTGCTGATTTGGGTCCAAGCTCACACTGAAAGTCTGTCAGTTACAAAACTTAAGGTATTCACCTTTCAAGCTATTTCTAGTGATTTTGAAACCCAGATGATATGTTTGTGTGTTATTCCTCACTAATAACTAAAACAGGGAAATAGTGGACAAAAATCAGTTTGTATTCCTGTTAATTATTGTGCATGTGTGTAGTTTACAATCCTACAAACTGAAATCTGCCAGGTTGACCAGTCAAGTGTTTGAAGACAGATCGGTTGATTAAATGAGCCAAGTCAGGTGTGTTGCTGCTTAGTTGAAACAAAAGCCTGCAGCCACAGCTGCCATTTGTGGAATGAGTTTGAGACCCCTGACAGACTCTTTCTCTCATTGGCATAAAGTTTATGCATTTTATGTAACAAGGTAACACGCTACACCAACCTCAAGTAACATTTCAAGCGACACTGATTGTCTGTGTGGTTCAGTGACATGAGTTACACAGTGACGTATTGCAGCTTTTCAGCGTCGTTACTTTATCTTAGCTTTAAACCAGCTTACCATAAAAATCATCCATGATGTACCTCGATACAAAAAATCTGAAGCTTTCTTCTTTGTGAAAATAATTTATTTGCAAACAGTTTAGATGCATGTGGTTAATCAATGTATGCATTTCTCTTAAACCATGAGGTGGAAAAAAATGAACATTTATCTAAAACAACAACTAGATGAATAATGTGATTGAGAACTGGCCTTTCCTTCCAATGCGGTCGTATTACTGTGGTTTTAGACAATTCGACAGTCACTGTCATGTTCTCAGTATGCCCGTAACTGCATTACGCAGCGGAAGTATGTGTGACACGTCACTATTTTCTTTGTGTACATCTGTGTGGCAATCTTGTGTGAAACGTCATTAAATAAGGTGCTTGTAGTTGGGTACATTGGCTGGGTTCGCTTAGCAGAAGACAAATCCTCTGCCATTTCGTTTCGAAAACAAGTGCATAACTGTGTAACACTTGTGATGCCAAAATTAAGGAACCCGGTATTATAGAATCTGTTTGTGCAAAGGATAGTAATTTTATCTGTACAACTTTAGGTTTAAAGGTGCAATTGCCTTTTGTGCCACATGTGCAATGTGCAATGATCATAGCTAGGATTGTTGATGATTCCTGCAAAACAAAAGGAGAATTAGGACTTGTTTGCTATGCTATGCAGCTATAAGATTGATTTTATGTGAAAGAAACCTCTCGCGTATCCACCAAAGTTACCCCAGACAGCATTTCCTTTTTGGGCCGCCATTTTACATTGGATTTTACACCTGTTTCATAAATAATGAATAGTAGATATAATAGTATAGTGATAGTAGTTGAACATTTTTCCTTATTTTCCGTTCCTCAAGGTAAACCCAAGGAATGCTGTACAGTGCATTTAGTTGCTCGTTTTGGATAAAAACCGTGCAGTGAGGGCCACCTAT
The DNA here is from genome assembly GCA_039654305.1 of Porochilus rendahli. Classification (NCBI taxonomy): domain Eukaryota; kingdom Metazoa; phylum Chordata; class Actinopteri; order Siluriformes; family Plotosidae; genus Porochilus; species Porochilus rendahli. The sequence goes on along the minus strand of JBCNYG010000022.1, from coordinate 32,723,652 downwards.
ATACTCCTCATTATCATGGAATAAAACATGATTATTGGTGCACTGACTGAATGAACAATGATTATAATTACTCACAGAATAAAATTGCTTCATAACCTAATAACATGATTTGAAAATTATATCCAGTGAATAAAGTGTTTCAGGATTTTTAATCACTGCTTATGGATATACACCAGCATTTGTTGGAATGGATATTATTTGTCACAGTGTTTGTGATATTTACAACTTGAATGTGGGCGTGTTTATGATGTATTTGAAGGACATTTAATACTAAAACCTATGTGTGCATCTGTTAATCTCAGATGCTTTCTCTTGCAAAATGTAATGCTTTTCTTTCTTTTGGTATTTCTAACTTTTGGTGATGGTGTAAGGTGTGGTTTTTGTGTTTACAGGTGCATGGGGTTGCTGAGTTCTAATCAAGAATAACTGGACTCTTACTACTATTGACAATAGTTTTTAACGAAATTTTGTTTTTGGACATGCAAACTTCCAAAGGCCATAACTTCCTGAAAATAATGTTACAGCCATAATTTAAGTTTTTATAACCATGAACATGTAAGAAAATTAGCAAATTAAAAACCTTTATTTTTGACCCCTTTGTGACTAATTGCTCTAAGGGACTCCGAAAATGTCCATAGCAAAAGTTGCACCAGGTGCACTGAAGCTGGGAAAACACTAAATGTGCAGGGTGGTTTGTACAGGATCAGCACTTACAATGTGTGTTCCGTTGCTCGTGTTCATTTCTACTAGCGTGTTGGTCATGGATGCTATGGTTTACCTCGATCAGGAAAATGGCACACTCTCAGTTCCATCCATAAAAGCTCGTCAGAGGCTTCAGTCTGCTCCAGGTAAGCTGGAGTTTTACACCAAATTGACTTAAGGGCTTTTATGGAATTATTTTTGGTCAATTATCGGTTTGGTTTGATGCTGTTCTGCATAATAGAGCATCTTCTAAAGACTCCCCTGAAGACACGTCTTGGAGCTCCTGCGCGTTCAGGCCGCAAAGCTTTGGGAACGGTTAATAAGATTGCAGCCACTCCTGTAACCTCTTGTAAAGCTGATGGGTTAAAAAATCCCCATCTTGTACCCCAGGTTTGTTGTGAAAATATAATTGATATCCAATTTAATTAATTCCAGACAGTATGTAACTTCCTTTTTTTTTTTTTTTGTTGCAGGGTAAACTGGCCCCTCGTCCTGTTCCTGAAGACTATCCAGAGATTGAGAAGTTCTTTCCGTATGACCCAAGTGGTAGGTTTTTCTCAGCATTAAAATGTGAAAGATTCAAAGTCACATGAACGATTCCAAAGGATTTTTAATCTATATACACTACCATCGTATTGTGCTCTAAACCCTGCGACTCTCCGCATAGCCAGGCTAAATGTATTTAAATATTGGTCTCCTAGCATTTCTACCATATGAAAATTTATCGGATGCTAAACTCTCAATTCTCTCGATTCCTGTGTATTTGGCGGCGGTTATGATTTTTCAATCGCTTGGTCATTCACCATGGGTTCATTGTTGGCAGACATTCTCTGAACATTTCCCAAAAGACCCCTTTCAGCCTGAACAATTATGGACTACGGTGTGTGTGATTTGTATACAGCAGTTCTGTAAAGAGGAACTTAATATCAAGCGAAATATTGTTTAGTTTTGCGCAGACAAATATTTAACAAATGAAGCTGGACTCACTGGCACTGGAGAGTCACTGTTGCTGTACAATACACAGATTGATTTTGTATTAAGCGTAGTAGCAGTTTTTATATGAACTACTGCTAAAGTTGGAATTTTCTCCAGTGAACATGGAAAAAGCATAGTGATGCAAATATTGAAATATCCAAGTTCTGTTGCAGCAAATATCTCTCTTGGGATGCTGTTTGTCAAATCACATAACTCCTAGTGTCAGTCCAATAATATCAGTTAAAGTATTAATGTTGGATATACATATATTGTGTTACTTGCAGTTTTATGTGAAAAGTAATTGTTAGCAATTAAGTCTTGTTTGTGTTGGATGGGATTGGGAGGGCGTAATGGCTAATTCAGATTTACAGACTGAGCTACACTGTACTAAAACATTTAAATAAGTTTTTTTTAACGTAATCTATTTCTTGGATATAAATGAAATTGGAGCTCATGCCATCGTGTTAGAATGTTTTGATTCCTGCATCTCATGATTGACCATCTACAGATTTTGAAGTGTGCTGTGTACCAGAGGAAGTCTGCCTCAGTCGGTATTCACTAGCTGGCCTGGGAAAACAGCAATGGCCTCAAAATGTGCTTGAGGACGATTTTATGGTTCAGCCATGTTTGTCACAGTCTCCTCTCAAAATGCCTTCAGGTACCATCTGCTCCAAATCTTGTCTGAATACTTGTGGCCATATTTGCGGTGATTCAACTAAATGATCGGTCTCTCTATAGAACACTGCAGAGATGACCTGGAAGCATTCCTAGAAACAATCAGTGAGCTGACTGTGGTTTTGCCATCTGAGTGATGCAGGATGCTGAAATTCTACTCCATACGTTGTATTAAATGTTGTAATAAAGTTTTCTTTTTATGAATATTTTGACTATTAAATATCTTTCCTAGTTTGTGTTACATATGTGCGTCATTTATCAGCTGAGTTTATAGCATGCATTTTCTAAGCTCAGTCACTGAGGACATGACAAAGAACATGTACTAATTAAGTTGGGTAACAGTGGGTATAGAAAGTATCACTTCCCTTAAAAGTAAACCTTTTTGGTACTTTGCAGTCTTAAATGAAAACCATTTGAGGGATGGCCTGATCTGGGAAGGATCCTAGTTGTAACATACTTTCAACTTCATGATTATGGACTTTACTTTACTATGCTTCTGGGGACTGAACACCTTTAAAACCATCTTGCTCAGCCGAGGCGTTGAGGGTTCTGGTTTGGTGGCCATGGAATCTCGTCTCTGCTTTTGCGGCTGCTGTCCTTTTTGGCTTCATTAAGCCGGGAGCTCGAGCTGGAGTGATTCGCAGCTGGGATGAGAGTCAGCATCTCCAAGTCCGAGGCTATGGTTCTCAGCCAGCAAAGGGTGGAATGCACTCCCGGTCCTGCCCCAAGTGCAGGAGCTCAAGTATCTCGGGGTCTTGCTCATGAGTGAGGGAAGGATGGAGCGGGAGATTGACAGGCAGATCGGTGCAGCCTCTGCTGTAAAGCGGCGCTTGTACCTGTCTGTTGTGGTGAAGATGGAGCTAAGCTGAAAGGCAAAGCTTTCATTTCACCAGTTGATCATGTTCCAACCCTCACCGATGGCCACGAGCTTTGGGTAGTGACTTCAAGATCATGTTTACAAGCAGCTGAAATGAGCTTCCTTTGCAGGCTACTCGCTGAGATAGGGCAAGAAGTTCCGCCATCTGGGAGGAGCTGGGAGTAGAACTGCTGCTCCTCCGCATTGGCTTGGGCATCTGAATAGAATGCCTCCCTGATGTGTATTATATCTTAGTGTGGATGCATGTTTGAATTTCGGCCTGCAAGGCAACAAAATGTAGAATGATGAATATTTTAAGGGGAGTGGAATAGATTCTACAGCCAGTGTTCAAGTTGTGTTGTGTGATGATGGGGACATTGAGCAATACAGAGGGCCGGGAATTTTAATAGAACATTGTGCCATATTATCAGTAATAAGTTATTTAAGAGTAGTAAATACTTGTGCATTCAGCTGTTACCAGCCTGTAAACAGGCTGTGAAGTAATACATGATGGCAATCACATCCAAAAGAACCTGCGCATTTTGGAGGCATTTATGACGTGCTTTATTCTAGCTCCATATCAAAGACCATAAAGTGCAAATGTTAATCACAGTGAAATTGTAGTGATGGAAACAATGAAATGTAAAAAGGTGATTTCAAGAACAGGCCTTGTAATTTTTACCTTGCTGTTCACATTGCAGCCTAGATTAAAAAGTGGATAAGCTAAGATATCATCACTTTATGGTTTCCAGAAGATTTTTACGATATTACAAGAAGATAGTAAAACAGCATGAAGGGACTCAATAAGTAAACGTAACATCACACAAAAGCTTGGGGTTTTGCAAGTGTCTCTTCAATACACTTATTTAACAACATACCACTCTTACCTCAACAATTACTTTCAATGTTCACTTGCTACATTTTATCACCTCATGACAATGAAATGAAATAAAATGATTCTCCTGTGAGTAGTTTTCATGTTATGGCTGATTGGTGTACACTGCCTGGAAATGACCTGTGAATTTACTGGTCTTTCAAGATTGACCCAACTCTGTCTGTCACCTAATGCTGTTACTGTCATTTGGTAAATTTTCAGATTGGATACAATGTACTGAAAAAATTAGTACAGCAGTTTAGCACATTTCACACACGCTTCAGCTAAAAGAGCACCTGATGCTTCTTGTGCTCCTGTATGTTATACAGTTATACAGAGGTAAAGCATACTGTGCGTATAAATGTGCAGTGTTCGCATGATGAAGGATGGCTGCAGGTTCTTGTGTTCACTGGAACACGGAAAAACGGTCTAGGACATCTTCAGCACTTCCCTTTTTTAGATTCCCATTCCTGGAACAAAAGCCACATATTTACTTTTAGCATAAGGAACAGTAATGATCCATGTGTCTATAGCAAAATAATTGCATGTCAATTCCCTCTGTGACAGAACAAAATGGTACGAGTCTGACAGCATAAGCTTTTTATAATCATAATTAAAAAATAATTAAATAATTCTGTAATCTTTATAACCATAAAGATTAGGCCAGCGAATTTTAATTTTTAGTTTCTTGTCAACCACTTCAGGAAAAGTGAGGAGGGTGTTTGATCAGCTTGCATCTTTCATCATCCGACTGAAAATACTTCAACTCACACTGTAAAGAAAAGCACGAGGGCTCTTGATCGACCTTCAACACCGTGCCAATTCTTATACAAAGAGATTTGTCAAACTATTAAATTTAGCTTCATGAAATGAAAACTGAATCTGATCGAAAACTAGGTACAGGATTACACTAGTCCTGAATTCTATTATACCTTTCCAGAACGTGACAGAATATAACAAGAGAATAGCACAAGCCCTATCAGTACATGTAGTATCTGACTTGAATTTATCTCACTACCAACTTCAGTCTGAAGACTAAACCTATCAAAACATACATGTGGATTTTAAACTAGGTACAATTTCCGATTGAAAAGCAGCCACGCACACGTACGTGAGCGTAAACACTCCGCCAGTACAGCCTTGTTCTGAATCCAAGAAGCAACCTCGATATCGCTGTTCACAGCAAGCAGAGTTGTCGAACTTACATGCGGAAGGGCGTTCAAACAATGATGAGCCCGCCAGTGTTGGTTTAATTTCGGACTGTTTGGTTGGGCATGCTGATTAAACAAAAACATGATTGTCAGCAGGACTGACAAAGTTGTGACAAAAATCACATGTGGCGATGAGAAACTAAAAATCGAATTGCACTGGCCTTAACTGTAACTGCACTAACACATGCACGGCACTACACTCTTTGCATTGTCTGTCCAGTATAGATCCAGTAAATAACTTTCTATTTACCTTGGCTTTCTGCATAACACTTCCCTTTATAGATACACACATGGATAAGCGGCGCTTCCGCATTTCAGAAGCACAGTTGGTGGAAATTAAGGGCTCAACTTTGGGTACCTCAGTTCTTGCATTCTTCTAAAACAGAGGTATAAAATAAGAGTTAATCTTTCAAGTTAAAGAAAGAAGCTGGAGCCAATCCCAGCTGACCTCGGGCGAGAAGTGAAGTACACCATAGGCAAGTCATCCATTAATCTACTGCAGACAAACCACCATTCAAATTCACACCTACAGGCAAGGTAGGCACGTCTATAGTATACAGGCTTTGGGCTCTAGGTGGAAACTGGAGCACCAGGAGAAAACCCATACAGGCATGAGTACATGCAACCCTTGCACAGAAAGGACCCAACTGGCCATGTTCAAACCCACAATCGTCTTGCTGTGAGGTGACAATGCTAATGCTAAATAATAAGAATAAATCTGACTGTGGGTTTAATATATGTGTTATGTATTAATTTGAATTTACAAAAAAAAATTTACAGCTGAATTCCTCCAAACTGGATTCTTTTGTTAATGTATTTTATCTGATAAAAAAGTACGAGCTTTCATTCCCGACAACATGCTAGCCGAAGTACGGTAAATAAATAAATGAACAAATCAAATGCCTCTGCTCTAGTGGCAAAGGACTGGCCAAGGCGTCGTTGATAGTAATGCAGTGTCACTTCCAGAGTCTTGACAACATCATTAGGCCACAAAACACAGCCGGAACACCACATGCATGCATTCTGACAGACAAATAAATGCCTGTGTACAAGGGAACATGTGTTCAGTCATTTAATTGGATAATACAATCCCATTAAAGTGAAATGAAAAGCAAGCCTTTCAAACTTTCCTGTTTTTATTATTTGTTTTTTTTTCCTTTACAAAGAAGCTTGTAATAACAGCACTGTGTTTAAATGTGAAAGACATCAATGATGTATGCAAGCTTTTATTAAGTTTGGGATTCATTTTCCATTAAATGAGTAAATACAGCATGTTTCAGTGTACTGACATTGTTCTAAAGTAAAAAGACATTTCTGCTGCTTTGTAATTTTTTATTATTTTATTTTTTTTACATTTTCAGGCAGTTTCTGTCACATACCTACATGTGACTGCTCCATGTGACCAACTCTTCACTGGCTGTAAAAGTGTTACAGCTCGTTCTGTCTTCACCAACTGAACAAGTCTAATGTTCTATACAGACCTCAGATTATCTTCCTCTGGGAACTTGATTCAAAATGTACCATGATATAAACCACTTTGCAGCGTACCTACGTTTGCTCATGATGGCTCCCCCAGTTCTGCACAGAAGTTCAATTTTTTTTAGGAAATCTTTGAATATATAGAAATACTTTTTTTGTTTGTATATATTTCTGAGGGATATAATATTTTACATTCGCGGTGCTGGGAATGAAAGATCGCACTTTTATTTTCAGATTATGCTGGTTTCACTGGATTTACTGCATAAAATTTAACAAATGCCCCTTACGTTTGACACGCTCCACTTGTGTTTCGTACCTTGCTTAACTGTTTGGTCTCCACAGGTGCCCCTAAAGCTCCTCCAGCCAGAGATTTCTTCAAGTTCTCTTTAACCTGAGTGAGTTTAAGCTCCAGGTCCACACGTTCACTTTCCTTTATCTGGCAGCTCTCCTCTAACTGGGCCATGCATTCCTCAATTGCCATTCGTTGTTTATCTGCACCAGACACAACATTATTATTACCCGTCCCACAGGAAAATAAAGCATTAACAGTTAGAGGAAATCTGCAAGCAATGCCACTATCTTTTAACTTGAGTTAGTACCAGATCCCTGTTAAAATCCTAAATTCAGCATAAATCCCATTATTATCTCACTCCAAATAAATATGTAAGAAAAAAAAAGCAATGTGGTATCTGCTGTTGTCTGCTGTAGGACCTTACATTGAAGTCTTTCACCATCTCCTCAAGTTATATGTGGCAAAAATAGTTTATTATGGCAGTCTGAGCCCTACACAGGTCAGCCCCTGCAGACGGCTGTGTGTCTCATCGCTTCCTTCCCCACAAGAGCTTCTCACATTTCCGGACCATTCTGAGAGGCCATGCAGCTTCTCCAATAACCCCGTTGCGCCAAAGAATCCCATCTCCAAGCTTTCCAAGTAGATGGAGCTACAGATTAAATTCACTCACCCACGCACTCATTTGCCGAACTGCTTAATCCTATTAGGGTTGCACGGAGGCTGATGCCTATCTCACCTGACACTGATCAAAAGGTAGGGTACACCCTGAACTGCTCGCCAGACCCTCACAAGGCAAAAGACACACAACCATTCACACTCACATCTAGGGTCAACTTGGAATATCCAGTTAGCCTAAGATTCATGTCTTTGGCGTGTGCGAGGAAACTGGAGTACCTGCAGGAAACCCACGCAAGTACGGGGACAACATTGTGCTAACCACTACTCCACCGTGCCACCGTACAGATCAAATTTCCATAGTGTATCCAGAGAAAAAAACGACTGTATTTATTAAAACACACTGTCGTACATTTCAGTAATGTCACAATTCTTATATCTTATTTTTAGCTTATAAATGACTAAAACGGTGAGCTGTACCGAGTCACACATGGAAGGATTGCATACATATAGTAGGACAGATTTGATTTGGAGAGGTGACGCCTTACACCCTAAATTATTTTCACACCTGTTGCCACCTTCATTCTCTCTTTCGCTTCTCGCTTTTCCTTTCGCAGCAACAGCAGCGCATGCCTGACGTGGTCTTTCTCTCTCTCCAGTTCCTCCTTCTCTCTCAGGTAGCGGCGTGCGTCTTCTTCAGCCCGTGTTTTCCCGTACCTTCCATACTGATTTACGTCTGAAAAGTAAAAGTCCAGATGTCAGGTTGCACTGTGGGAAGATGGAAGCGTGACAATGCCTTTAACACTCGCATCAAGGCCACAGCAAAGGCACAGGGTGGAAAGAGGTATATATCAAGCTGAAATGCCTTATAAAGCTCAGGTTTCATCATTTGCCTTGGCCATGCTGGAGTGGCCTTTGAAGTGACAGTGTGGGAACGCTCTCTGACTGCTTTGCAAATTGGTGAGAACAAAAACCTTTGCGTATGCGCGTTAACATTCCCTTTAGCTTTCAAGCATTTTTGTCCTCTGCTGCACCCTTTAGGTAATCACCACTTACTGAGCATGAGGGCAAGTTGTAAACTTTAGGGACATTCAACAGTACTTTTATAACATATGAAATAATACAATATATAATATGAGCAGCTGACCATAATAGTCAGTGAGAATGTAAATGTGCACTCACACATTTCAAAATAGCAATACAGAGAGGGTTGGTGTGACTTACTGGAGCTGTGGTGCTTAACTGTGATCTGAGACGTGGCCACACTTCTGTCACTACTAGCAGACCGATGCTTCACCAAGTACCCATTCTTCAGCCTGTTGTTCTCCTGTTGTATGTTAAAACAGAAAAAGAAGTTCCTAAATGGCGATTGGAAGCCAAACACATCGGCATTAGCCAATACAAATATGTCTCAAAAATGTTTTGGTGAAGCCCCCCTCCTTCCCCCCCGCCCAATGGATAATTTATATATTTACCCTAATGGATAATTGATTCATTTAAGTTGGATTTCTATGACATTTCACGAATCAACGGTCACTTTTCACATAAGAACGTGTTTGTAAACACAAGCAGAGGTACCTGGATTTATGATAGAAGGTTATACAATGAGAATTCAGTATTTACTTTCATTATTGATACTTTTTACACACCTCTGCTCCATCATAAGGCACCTCATCATAAGTCCTCAAATCTGTGGAGGTGGCCCATCTGAAAAAAAAAAACAACAACAACTAACTACTCAGTGAAAGACAAAAAGCATACTATTCCCAAGCGGTATCTAAAATGTACAAATCTGTATGCTACAGGGTACTGCCCGAGTGACAAACCATTGTATCCCTCAAGACATTTTTGTTACTGTAATTTCTTTTATGAAAGGCTATTAACTGCTTTGTTTACTCACAGAAAAGAGTAACGAGCAGCAGTACGAATATTGGCAATGGTCTCCACATCCACATAGTCATAGTGTAAGCACTCTGGATCGGCAAAAGAACCAGTTTCTGCCAATAAAACTCCAAGCCAACGGCCCATTTCTCCAGAGGATCTCGCCTGACACATAATGAAAGACTGAGAAATGAGACCTGGATCTAAAATGCAGGATATTGTGAGAGATTTGGTATTGCATTAGGTAATACTTTGTTGTGCAATGTTCTGTTGATTACTAGACCGAAAGTGGTTCAAATAAAATAACTTCTGCCTCCGGAAACACATTGTACCTCTAATGCTGCCACCTCCCTCCCAGCTCTTAGTATTCTAAGGGCATAGGGATGCTTGGGGCCAAGGCCTGGTACCACTTCACAACCACGTAGGATAATGGAGGTATGTGGGTTCTGTAATCCATCTCCACTTTTCTCCTGGTGAAGGTGGAGTGACCCGCATTGTACACAGCACCACTGCTCCTTCCAACACTGATTCACCAAAACACTCAAATAGCCTGCCGAGAGCACATAATAGATAGATGACAGATAAGTATACATATACAAATTTGGCACACAAAAATGGTCTTATACTCCATTACTACACATATCAGCCATTAACGCCACCTGATTGGCTTGCGGCTAGACAGTCCCATACACAGCAAGCTCCTCAGATTGAACAGTTTCAGCAGTCTGTGCTACAGTAGCTCTTTTATGGGATCAGAGCCGATGTACTGGCCTTTGTTCCCCACCTGCATCAATGAGTCATGGGCACCCAGGACACTTTTGCCAATTAAATTAGTTATTTATTTTTGGTAGGTTATTACCAAAGAATCCTGCATACCAAGAACACCCCATAAGCTCTGCTGTTTTGGAGATGACAAGTCATTTAGCTATCACATAATGGCCCTTATAAACAATAAAAAGACAAAAGTAGCTTTCGTCCCTGTTCTAACCCTTCTCCTTGATAGATTAGAAAACACTTGGAGTTAAGGGAGCCTGGTTCAGCTCGTATTTAAATAATCATTATTAGTTTGTATATGTGAATGGTGACTTTTCTGCACATAGTAATGTTAGGTTTTGGTGTTCCACAAGGTCGTGTTTTAGACCCTCTGCTTTTTTTTTATATATAAATATATAAATCATACTCCCTTTGGGTACTGTTATTCATAAACATAGTATTAGTTTCCACTGTTACGCTGATGACACATAGATGTATATTTCAACAGAGCCAAATGAGAGAAACCAGCTAAATAAAGTCAAGGAATGTGTAAATGACATTAGACACTGGTTGCTTACTTCCTCCTATTAAATTCTGATTAGACAGAAGTACTTGTGACCTGAGGCAGCTAGAAATAAGCTTCCTGATTATGTAGTAACTTTGGGTGGTATTTCAGTTTCATCGTGTGCAGCAGTAAAAGATCTTGTTGTGATTCATGTCGAAAATATTACTTAAACAGACTTCATTCATCCTAGAAATATTTCTAAGATAAGAAATATGATGTCACTGCCACAAAAAACAAAACAACACAAAACAAAAAAGAACAAAAAAAAAAACCCAAGAAAAAAAAAAACGGGTGTTTTGACCTGACATGTCTATTGCTCAGGAAAAGGGCGAATCTGGACTTTTTATTGCTCTACAGTTCAATCTTAAGGCTCCCTGACAAACTGCCTCACATAGCAAGGATTTCTTGTGGGCACAGATCCCTTTAATCAGAATATTGTGAGTTCTCATAAGGGAATACTCTTTCTGTCACGATTGAACATAGCCGTCAGTTGTACATCAATTTTGTAATGATTTCACTTTAGCAAGCATTTAAGTGATTTCCAATAGTCAATGGATCAATTTTTTGGAGAATAGTTCTTCTGTGACGTTGCAATTCCCCACTGTCCCTCTAGGTTTAAATAATTGGACAGTTCGTAACTTACATATTTCTGGTAATTTCAACAATCTCCTTGGTACTTTTCTCTATTCTTCACTGTTTTGGTGTCGATGTTGGGACTGTGTAACTAAACAAGCTTATAAATTTTGTCGTGTTTCAATATGGCCGCTGGAGTTACCATTCCGAATTTGCATTCTGCACACTACGTCAAAAACATCATTACTGATCATCATCATTTCGGGCCCCCACAGCTGGTTTCTTTATATTTGCTTTCCGCGAATTAACTTGAAAAGCCAAATCACCCATCATCACTTTTTTTGGTGTCCATTCTGGGAGTGGGCATATCTTTAATAAAGTGGCGCATGGGCATGGGAGAAATATTGCCCACTTTATGAGAGGCTATTTTATGGCATGTATTTCTACAGCTTGTATATATACACACTTGACACCTAAAAAAAAAAAAAACCCAGTGATTTGTACAAAATAATCCCTAGTTTACGGTCAAGCACAGTGTGTTTGGATGAAATGACACAGAAATGAGACAGCCAGTGGTAGAGCGGTTAGCAATAATGTCACAGTAACAACTGAATCTTACCACAACGAGGGTCTTCGTCAAATGGTGCTCGTCTGTCTTCGGGTAAAGGTGGCTTCCTTTTGGAAAAACTAATCATCCTGGTAATCTTGCGCCCTGCAGCTCTGCTCATTGTGCCTGATAATTCTGACAGAGCAACCAGCTTGGGCTTCACTAAATAAACACACACAGTAATGTTAGCAAAGAGGAAAACAGAAATCGTTTACAATTACGCACAGGTAGTGAGGGGGAAAAGAGATTCACCGGCAAGGTTTTATTATATACTTTACAGGAAAATAAGCAAATAAAGCACAATAAAAAAAGATTTTCCTTACATTTAAAAAAATCAGGTCAGATGCAGGTGAACAGCTGTGTGACAATATGTCTTTACCTTACTTTAAGAGTACAAGTATATGCTATACAGAAACATAATAAAAGTAAACTAAAATAAGACTTTTTTTTTTTTTCTTTGTACATTTTAACCCTGACAGAAACACCTAAAGTGTATATCCTTCTACTTTAAATCCCACAATGAAGGTTTGATGAAATTGGCGATTCATTCTATAATAATTACATTCTAATGAATATTGCGACTGTGACATTTGCTTTCTGACTGTATAGAGGACAGTCACATGATGGTCACATGATGGTCACGTGAACACAGATATTTGGCAACTACACACAAAGTCCATGAACTATTTCTAGTAGTTTTTTAACAGGTCACCACGTTCCGGGAGACGAATGACTTAAGAATAGTTGATGACAACAAAGAATGATTGCAGGCAGTTCGGAGACAGTTGCAATTATTTGCAAGCCACTTTGTGAAAAGACACGTTTGCCAAAGATTCTTCAATATTTTGAACATGTGAGAGTAGAGATGAGTTGGCAAGCATGGGGACCACTTAGAGCTTATTTGCAGATTTAGGGTGAGTGCAACACATTGAGCACTGAATAGCTGATGGCATCTGTTGAACCTATTCATTCAGAGTGTGGAATGTATTGCACTGAAACAAACGTAAACCTCTCCATAAAGGCAAGATTTTTATGGTTTAATTTTCGATTCTAAAGTGTGCTACTGATGACACCATTTGCTCCAAGTGACCATGAAAAACTGTTGTTTTGATTCAAGGATTATCCACACGGAAAATAGTTTTTTTTTAATCCCCTCGCAGAAGATCAATCACATCAAAGCATTCCCGTGTAGTATACACTGTACGTAGTACTGTACGGTATACGGAGCTTTCCCCGGGCATACCTAGATATACACACATCTGAATCTACTACTCAAATTAAAGCAGATTAATGTAATTCTGATCTTTAATTAAGAAAATCTTAGAATTAAGGTTTTAATGGGGCGGCACAGTGGTGTAGTGGTTAGCACGTCCGCCTCACAGCAAGAAGGTCCTGGGTTCGATTCCCAGCTCGGGCGTTTCTGTGTG
>JBCNYG010000022.1:32639948-32653342 GCA_039654305.1 Porochilus rendahli | reverse complement strand
ATCATGCATCAAACGGGTAAAATATAAAAAATCACTTGCTGTCGCTCTTTGAAGACAATGGGTCTTTGTAACAGAGCTTTTTTTAAATTTACCAATAAAATAAAATGTTTGAAAATGTAAATAAATGTAGGAAAAAAAATTTATAATAATTATTTTTTTTTTTAAGTTTAACAAAAGTTTTAAAATTCCTTCCTTCTATGATTTATACTTATTCACCAACCATTCTTATGAAGAAATTTGCTTTCATGAAGCAAACACTTTTCATGAAGATTCTGTCATTTTCTTATCTGGGGTTTTGTTTTCAGGTGTGAATACATTTAATTCATTCATTCATTTATTCATTTTCTAAGCCACTTAATCCTAATTAGGGTTGCTTGAAGCCTGGTACCCTTCTCAGCTGAATCTGAGCGATGGCAGGGTAGCTCCCCAAGCCATCGCAAGGCTAACACAAATACAACCATTCACATTTTCACACCTTGGGGCAAAGTCAACCTACTGCGCATGTTTTTGGACTGCTGGAGGAAACCACACAAGCACAGGGAGAACATGCAATCTCCATATAGAAACACCCCGAGCCTGGGAATCGAACCCTGGACCTTCATGCTTTGAGGCAAACATGCTAAACACTGTGCTACTATGCTACCTCAAACAGAATCTATGAACATGAAAGTTAGAATTGTTAATATTTCCCTTCTTATTTAAAGTTATTTTATACAACATGCCATCAGAGAGTGAATTTTGTTTTACCATATTAAACTTTATAAATAATTATTTTCATTATGTTACAAAGCCTTATGCAAATAAGTTTCGCATGACCTTTCAACTATGTTAATTGGAACCATGGCCTATTTTATAACTGATTGAACTCTTTTTAGGGGGCTATTGTAGACCATTTCTTTCAAGGTTGGCACACTGGCATACTCTTACTGGAATAAGAATAGGAGAGGCCCATACAAATTTATTGGCTGAGACTGACAGATATTTTTATAAGTTTTGCAACTGAGAGCTGTTCTCATGGCGCTCTCCAAGACCTGGAGCTGGCACCGTGGGCCCATATCCGACACGACATGTTCAGGTACAGGAGCACCTTTGGCCACAGTGACATTTTAGAGGGAGCTTGGAGACTGGGTGGGTATATCACAGGCATCGATCAGCCACTCCCTCTCGCGGGTCTTGGACATTGTACATCTACTGATCAGGAAATATATTTAATTCCCCATCCTGAATGTAAACAGCTCCCAGTTCATTCATTTTGCTGGTCTACACAACATTATCACAGCAATAGACTAAACACATGCAAGCATTAAGTTCAAATTAGACCACAGTCACTTACACCGTAATTATATTTATGGCAGTAAAAGCACAATAACTATTTCGAGTCACTTAAGAACGACACCAGTTTCAGTGCTTTTATTTGAAAAGTTTTATTTCTTTGAGTGTATCTGATTTACGCTTTGTGCTCATTGTTACTGCTGTTTGTGTTTGAAAGATTCATTTTTGTTTGTCAAAGACTGCCCCCGAGATCAGACGAGGGTAACAGGAACTGAGGGAATGAGTGGAGGTCCTGATGCAGGGTTCTGAATGCAAAGTCTTAGGTTCTGCTTCAGTGGAACTTTACCCAAGTGAGCGATCTGTGAATAAATTCTAACAATTTGAAGCCATTCTTGTAATCCTTTTCTTCTTATGTTTTACTTTTTTAGCCTTACATTATTTGGTTATTGGAGCAGAAGGGAAAAGTGGATTACAAGCTAAATATTTTATAGCATATCACCAAAAGAGCAGACGAGTCATTGTTTTACAGCTACCGCTTTTTACTCTATAGCTAGAGGAATTCTATCCAACCCAAATTAAACAAAGCAATAGCTTCTGATCCTCTATCAGGACATAACGTTTACCCCATAGGCACATTACACAAGTCAGTAGCCATGTGCTCCACCAGTGGCACACCCAAAAGGTGCTGGTTCAGCTTTGACAACTCGTGGTCAGTCACCCCACCTCCACTGGCCAGCATCTCAGTGTTTGTTTTTCTTAGCCTCAGATTTCAGGTCAAACCACTTTTTTATTATTTCTTCAGTGGTGCTCCCTTTCGCTGAAACCACGTTCACTGAGCCCCAGTGTGTTAGGCTTCACTGTTCTCTGAGACCTCTTGTCCATTATTTGTTTTACTAAATCTAATCCGATCTGGCAAAATGGGTCGGAAGTCACAAGTAGCACTTTGTAGATACAGGTGAAAAATACATTGTAATGCGCTACATTATTGATTTTTATTTTTTCCTCTGATTTGATAGATGAACTATTAATCTGTCATTCCCAAGGTTTTACAGCCGAGAAACGACACTGGCCATCCTACCTCTAAACTTTGCAGAAAAGGAAAATCTATAAAATAGTTGAAGTCCTGTTCACGCTTTCACTGGCAATATCCCCATTATTCTGGTACCTCCTGATGTGGAAAAATTCCACTTCCTATATACATATATAGCTTAATACTCCCTACACAAAGATTACCCAAACACTCCATAACCTGTAAACAAACCCGCCTTGTTTCTATGCAACTGCCAGTGACCCCAGTTGTGACCCACAAACTAGCATGCTGATCGGTGCAGCCATAAGCGTTATGGCGTTCTAAGTTATAGAATCCTCCATCAAAAAGTGTGAAAATTGCATCATTTATGACTACATTAGTTACGTACTACTAGTGAAACAGTTGTTTGGTACGTAGAGATTTATTCGATGTCTGATCGGACGGTGGAGTGTCGAAACGCTATCAAGCTGCAGGAGCTCTGAACTCGCTATTTCCATCTGTGCAACTTGCGTTCAGCAGCTGGTGAACGGGAATGGACCTATTCTGTGAATCATTATATTGATTCTGATGACCCAGTGCCATCCTCAGATTCAGAAAATGATGACAGTGATGATGAAAGTTTGTTGGGTGAGGAGAGTGATGCTTGTCTGTAGTACCATTCCCTCATGTTGTACTTTCTGTCCCTGTGAGCTGGTACAGATAACTGAAGTTTAATAAATTTTTAATTTAAATTCTGACATCTCATTTATTTCCATTTCTTGAAATTATGGAAAATGATGTAACCAAATGACCTGCCAAGTTCAATGTTAATCGAAGGTTAATGAGGTCATTTCAAGGATACTTTATCAGAACAGTCCCAAAACTTTAAATGCATTTTTCCGTTTTTTTGTTTTTTTTTTCTCAGAATGACTGACGTAATCCAACAAACTTCAAATGTTCACAAATGCCTCAGCTTTCAAGATATTTCAACAAACATATAAGCTTAAAGTGTCCTCCTTTAAACCATGTCATTAACTCATTTTTAAATTTTTGGTCATTCGGACACATTTTGTCAGATTGGGTAACACATATAATATCCCGTCTGGAATATCCCGTCCCGCAGCTGTGTTTCTACTTCAGAGGGAGTAAATTTCTTCCTCCTCTTAGTTTCCAGCATTTCCATGGATTTGTAGATTTGCTTTACTATTGTCTTTGCTGTCATGAGTATTTGTGTGCACACACGCCTCAATGTCCCTTTATTGGGATTCAGGGGGTGCTCACCTATGCTAATTAGAGCAAATGGCACACTCATTAATTTAGGAGGACAGTGAGATTCACCATTCTGAAAACAGCTGCAAACAAATGCAAGGTTTAAGAAGATATCATGAGTCCAATGTATACTTTTATGAATTTTCTAAATAATACATTTAGGAAAAAAGTTAAGAAGATACTGATAACCATTGTTCTCCGATTTTCTAATCATTTTCTTATGCATTTGTTGACAAACTGGAGATCCTTTCCTCTACAAAGTCTGAGCCTTTCATGGAGACTGCCTCATGATTACAATCACATGTTGCCATCACATCATTATTGATTTTTATAACCTCATAACTCGCTCTAAATTGATTTGTTGTTTTTGGAATGTGTTACTGGAATGAAACCCAGTAATGGATGTATATTAACAAATTAAATAAAGTTGACCAGACAAGCATTTTGAGTTTATACAGTCTGCATTGAAATACTATTGAAAGTGAAAGAAAATACTGTCCCAACGTTTTTTAATTTATCAGACCTAATTCAAATAATACGCTAATTATAAGCTCTTTGTGCTCTGATGATTTTAATGGAAAATGGGTTGGACCACTTCTCTAACCCTATTCTTATAAAATAAGAACCAGGCCATTACTTCGGTAATGATGTACTGCATCATGTTGGTTCTCATAAAAATATGAATGTCATAAGTGTGCATTAGTTGAAAAGAAAAAAAAGAAAGAAAGAATATGACGTGGGAATTTAGACCTATACCATTAGAGAGACATGAGAGTAATGGGCCCAGGGGTAAGGAAGGCTGAGGAAGGATTTTAGATTGGCGTCATGGCGATTTTATAATTAATTTTTATTTTTATGCATTTTGTTTTTTGGGGTGGCATATAGTATACCATAGTAGAACATGTCTAAATTTGTGTAAATAACACAGCCATTATGGAGGACATTCAGAGATCTTTAATACAGGGTGCGTATACAGGGTGATTTAAGGTAAAAGTTTAACAGAAATTTAATTAACAGAAATTTAACCAAAAAAAATCTAAGGGAGCGGGGTCAGGGGAACGCGCCGCCACCCAGCATCGTCACCCAGCATCGCCACGCAGCGAGATCACCCGATCCGAAACATCTCCCTCAGCACTTCTTCCAGCTGCGTGTGCCGTAGCTACGTCTTACTGAAACCACACGTCCACTTCTTCAACTTCAAGGGGTTCAAGATGGTGTTGGGCCTCCAACAGACCTCAGCATCGCCTCTCCTGCATCACTAAGATTCATATGTGTGTATGAATGCAGGTTCAAACGTGCAAATAAACTTTGATTATCCTTACCCATTGTTTAGGAGGTTTTGGGGGGTTTTTTTGTTTTCGTTTTTGTTTTTTTGGGGGGTTTTTTGGGGGAAGGGGCTCTGGGCTCTGTTGGGGGCTCTGTATTATTTACACCCTGCATTTTCAGACACCTTAAGGTCACCCCTCACTTTGTGGGGTAGATGAGCTTCCCCTGCTAAAAGCAACGTGGGATGCCTTATTATCACTCCACGCATGGGGGTCTGTTGAATACACTGTCAGTAGGAAGTACAAGCAAATAGAACAGATTTCTTTTGGTGCTCAGTCAGACAGTTCCTGTGTGGCCGAATAATAAAAATGATTTGTACACACAGGTCACGAGTACATTAATTTTTGCTGCCAGGTTTTGGATCCTCTCGTCCCCTTAGAGGGCACTGTCACTGCAAATCAATAAAAAAATCATTCTGACTGATCACTTTGATTATATAGTGAAACCTTTCAAGCCTGATGGAGCACACAGGGCACAATATGTTTGAAAATGAATAAAAGAATGATGTAAATCAGATGAACATTTTGCTCCGGGATTTAAATTTTTTTTTTGATCATGCATCACTCACCTCCAAAATTTGATGAATTTTTTTCAGGTCTATGCTCCAACCCTTCCACCAAGGTTGATGAAAATCAGATCAGTAGTTTTTGCATAAGCCTGCTAAAAGACAAACAGACAAATAGACACATAAGGTGAATACATAACCTCTGGTGCCAAGCAGCAGAGGAAATTAAAGAAAATCTTTTGGAATAACACTGACACTCTAAACCAAAAATGTTTAGAATGGAAAAGAGACGTTGTGTCGAGCTGGTGTACCGCATAAAATACCCATTACATCATACTTTAGTAAATAGGGGTCAAAGTTTCCTGAAGGGATGAGTTTCCAAGTGGAGACGCAGTGAGGAAAATGTGACAGTTCCTGTATCCCCAGTTTGATCCTGTACTTAGATCACTGTTTTCTGAGAGTGTCACATTCTCCCTCTGTCCCTATACGCTCCCTGTTTTTCTCCCACCTCCCAGAAACATGAAAGTAGGAGGTGGTAGGATTAGCTATATTTCCTCGGGAGTAAATAAATCTATAAATGTACACAGAGTTCCTGAGCTGGGTTTCAGTTCTTTCTGAGAAGCCCTTCATTACAACTGACATAAATCTTTTGTAGATAAACATTTATGCTATAACTGCTTCTTGAAGAGAGTTTTGTTATTTAAACGATAACTTATCAGTCACTTATATAACAGCTTAGACATTACAGAGCAGCGTACACAACTCATCTTTCATACATGTTCGCTAATGGGTGAAAAAATACAGTTGTGATGAGAATTCATGATTTCCCTTTTTAGGAAGCTGAGCAAAGCTGGCAGAGTTTACTACCGAACCATTTAATCCTATTCGGGTCATGTGGAGGCTGGAGCCATCTCATCCCACTTTGGGTGATTTCGGGGTACACCCTGAACAACTTGCCAGTCCATTATAGGGCCAACACACACACAACCATTCACGCTCATTCGCACACCCAGGGGCAATTTGAAACAGCCAGTTAGCTTAATGTGTATGTCTTTGGACTGTGTAAAGTGTGCAAGCATGGGGAGAACTTACAAACTCCACACAGAAACGCCATTGGCGAGTCCAGGACTCAAACCCAGGACCTTCTTGCTGTGAGGCAGATATGCTAACGACTACGCTACTGTACCACCCCAGAGTAACGATTACGTTTTAAAACATTTGTAGTTGAGATAAAATATGATGCAGATAGCAAGC
Organism: Porochilus rendahli; assembly: GCA_039654305.1. Taxonomy (NCBI): domain Eukaryota; kingdom Metazoa; phylum Chordata; class Actinopteri; order Siluriformes; family Plotosidae; genus Porochilus; species Porochilus rendahli. The sequence goes on along the minus strand of JBCNYG010000022.1, from coordinate 32,646,707 downwards.
CCATGATGTCTGCGAGTGTGGCTGCAATATTTGAACACAGAAAGCATTAAAGCTCGTGCTAGCATTATGTGCATCAGTAGATTCAGTGTTCTGTTATCTCCTGGAAACTATGTGGCATGTTTATTGCTTGGCTGATGTGCTTTTTTTTTATCCCTTTTTAGATATATACTACATCCCACACAGTCTGTGGTTCTCAATAAAGTGAAGGGGTAAAAGATTATCCATTAGATAAGAAATGTCTAATTTACAATGCTTGGTAGAACGCCAAAGTCTTTGAACTGACTTTAAAATGAGTTTCTTTAATCTTTCTCTAAACACGAAAGCTTCTGATCCTTCTAGATTTCCTGCTGCAGAGCGTTTAAATGAAAGATTCGTCCCACCTACTATGTAATTCAACTCCACACACATATAATGATCCGATGTGTACAAGAAACATAAAACAACTTCAATTCACGAAGCAGGTAGATTGCATTTTAAGACACATGACATAAATCATCAGCAGAGCACATACTATGAGAGTTTACATCTAAATGAAAGATTTCCAGAGACCACAAGACATGCTAACACACTTGATTCCGTGTGAGAGTACTAAGTATTAATTTTCTACATTGCTGCTTTTTTCCCTTCAGATGCTTCCATAAAATATTTTTTCTCTTTACTGTTGCCATGTTCTTTTCCCATGATCCTTTTCCTCTGTTTACATTTTCATGTACTGGCAATAATATGTGACACGCTCCACTGAGCTACATATGGATTATACGTACGATAATCCCACTTCAGCTTTGAACATTAAAAATCCAGAGTTTCGATAGAATTGTTCACCAGGTGATCTAGTATAAGACTGCAAAATCTTGTGTGATTCCGGTCCGTAAAAAGGGAGGGGTAGGACTTTGGAATTTCATCACTGTGATGTCATGATTCTATATCCAGGACAAAGAGTGAGAAATCTAAGCCCGCCATATTGTTGGCATCATGATGTGCTATAATGTTGCCAAATTTCACTTGATTCTGTCCATGCATCATGGAGCAGTGGGAGTTTGAATTTATTTCAGCTATGACATCATAATTCTGTTTCCTGTTCGAAAATCAAAAATTGAGCTTCCTGGAATCTATGGTCCCCATGAACAAATCTACCAGGTTTCATGTGATTGTGATCACTACTAATGTCAAGAACACAAAAAGAAGAGTTTGATACCAAATATCTCCGGTGTAAAAAAAATAGACATATATAAACATATAACACCCCAACAGTGGAGTGGCTGATTGCCCAACGTTACAGGGTGCCCTCATGTCTGCCTTCCTTCTGGTTTCTCTCTTTTTAGTTATGCTACAATAGTTAGTCATGCCGGAGTCCCTGCTTGTACCCAGCACTAAGTGGTAATTAAGGCCCTAAATGAGGAATAATAATGTTTATATTTTGTGGGTGAATGACTCTCCAAATCAGTTTCTTTTTTTAATATCTTGGGATATGGTAATTAGGTTGAATAATCCAAGTGTGCTGTCTGACAGGTTTCTGTTTTTTAATAAGGTCGGTCTGATCAGGGTGGATTCATGTTGGAATGGCTGATTTTATTTTATGAGCAAGTGTTGGTGATGATGTTTAAATCTGTATATATTTGGGAAAGCAGTTGTATTAATTTCTGTGGTTATTGTAGTTTTTATTTATGTTGTAACTCAGTAAAAAGGGTGATAATATATGTCAAAAATGTTTATAGAGGAATTATTGCCTATGTATTTAACCCATCTAAAGTAAATGTCACTCAATTGTGTGTACACCAACTTCACCATTGTTCGGATATTTTTGTGAATGAAGGTTAACGGCGGATTTGGAAACTCGCCCTGCAAGTATTAATGTACCCTGTTATTGGTGTAAAATTGAGAAATGAGTAATTATAGATCTGCTTTTGCAAGAAAATACTTACTTGTGCCCAAGACATGCCTTTAGTATATGCAGCAAAAGTTATTAGAATAAAGATGGCACAACACAGAGAAAAATGTAAAAAAACATTTCATACTCTTTGAAGACCATAATTCCATCCATCTTCCTCTCCTCCTGACGAGAATCTTCTTCGTGGAATACGTAAAGCTGTGTGAAAAGAAATTAAAAATGACAAAGATGCAAGCAGCTCAAAGAGAATGGCTTTTATCCAATGAAACAGACAATAGATAATGCAGACTACTGTCTATCAACATACATGGTCTGTTATGGATCAAGAAGTATGAGGGAAAACCAAAAAAGTGCTAGCATCCATGGCTGGGTATTTAGGACAGTATAAAACACTGATCCATTTCTCGATGATTTCTCTTCATCGATGATGGCATTGCAAAGGAGACCATAACCGCAGTGGGTGAAACATCAAGGTTCCAAAAAGCAAGATTAAAGTTCTGTGTGGTATTGCCGATGGGCATTTCAGTGCTAATACTGTGGCAAGGAGAGTGTCTGCAGACAAGCTGTATTACTGTACCTGCATTTACATTTAAAGCATTAAGCGTCTGCTAAATGCTGTAAATGTAACCGCAGACACAGTAAAACAGCTTGAATCGGACATGAACAGGTGCGAATGGTTTTTCGATTCAGTTGGATGAGCCAGTCGACTCCAGCGATACAGCCCAGCTGGCTGTTTCATACAGAATGTGAGTTGTGGACATTACATTTTATGAATGTTACGGCCTGATCTCTTTTGGGTGTTTCTTTGGTGACTGCTCGTGATTTTTGGAGTTGCCGAATGTCAGTGATAATCAGTGATGACTAGCAGTAGTAAGCTACAATTTTTTATGGCCTTCTTTATAGTTGGCGACCATATCGCAAACTATCTCCGGCTATGCTCGCCAACATGGTTGCAGACCGGACAGGACACAGACAGTTGCAAATTGTCTGAGAGTGTCTGAGAGACCGTGTGAGACAAATTGTGGGCTTTGTCTGACACGGTTTGAGACAAATTGTGGGCATTATCGGGCATTATCACCCAAATAAGTATAGGGCTTTTGTGTAAATCAAGCTAATTCAAATTGTTTAGGTGGAAATAAGCTATGAGAATTAATGTCAAAAAAGCAAGTAGCCCCACTTTTAATTTGCAAAAGTAGCTCTCAGAGCTAAAAAAAGTTGCCGACCCCTGCTGTAGAGAATGCCAAAACATTTACCAAACAAAGATTTGAGATTTGAGTAAAACAGTAATACGACAGGATCCTCATGACTCAGGATCTACAGCCACTAAACACTGGGTATGGGCAGTCATTATCTCCAAGAGTAAAAATAGAAATCACTCTTCTCATCATCAGAATATATTGAAATTCAGGCCATTTTTAATATAAGTGTTAAATGTATATCTACCTTAAAATAATCGGCAAGGTACACAGCGTGAACAATGAATCTGCATCATCCATTTAAAAGCCGAAGTTACTGCCAAGCACCGGGGATTATGGGAAAATAATTCTCTTTTGATTTATGACTAAAATGTTTATAACTTTCTTGTTAATTAGCATATGTTAGCAGTCTTGGGCCCATATTTACTAATCACAATCCAAGTACAAAAAGGTGCTGTCAGTATTTATTAAGGAGGTGCAATGAAAAGATTGAACCTGAGATGTGGCAACTCAGAGATTTTTGCGATCGGCCCTGTTACATATTCATTTTTGGGAGTTCCCTTATCAAGGCACAAAATATGGGGAGGAAAGATTTTAAATTAAGCACGCACACTGACTGTCACACACAAATTGACAGGCTGATTGCAGCTATATTTAAAAAAAAAAAAGCTTAATTTTTGCACTTATTTTCTCACATGTACACTTTATACATTTTTATATACGTTATACACATGAAAACAAATGATGGATTTTTTCCCGGACTTATTTCAGCTTTCCTAAATTGGGGTGTAAAGACTATTTCAATCAATAGAACACCTTGTCTATACATCTAGAAAGTTACTAAACCCCTGGATTTAATATATACCAGTAGTTTGTTTTTGACCTGTCTAATAAAAATGCCTGTGTGATATTTGGAACATGTGGCTTTGAACTGGAGATGTCTTTTTGTTATTACTTTATTTGAAATCATACTAAGATACATACCTTACATCCCTTTGTAGCTAAAAAATATTGACATAATACAAATCCCCATTTAAAGTTGTCTCTTATTTTTTTCTATAGCGGTAGCTTACATGAACTTAGGGTTACACAGAAAATAATTTTATTTAAATTCCTATTAAACCAGTGCTTAACTTTCAACTTAGTATCATCATTAATTACCTACATTTAGGGGAGCCAGGGCTTTGGAAGTATTTGGATTGAGAATGCTGGTAGTGCTCAGGTGAGAAAGCTGTGGAGAATCTGGACGAGTGCAGGATATCTTCGCTGGTCTTGCTTTTTGTAGCTGCATCGTAATTGTCTACAGAAAGGAAGGAGAAAAAATAACCCTAAAGAAATCATCAAGACAAATCTGTGTCTAATCCATGAATAGAATAAGCTATTCCTGAAACTCCAAGACAGATGGACAAGAAAAAGCAACACACAGACTGATTGAGGGAGGCACGCTTATGAGTTTTAATGGAATTCATGTGTGAGAATGACAAGCACCGAAATCTTCTGGTGAACAGCATCAGAACCCAGTGGGACAATAGTTTCAAAGCTATCATGGGGTGTCGGAATACCTACTGAATTCATATTATTTACACACTGATGTATGCACCCTTGCTACACAGCAGACACACAGGCTTTGAGCAGACAGACAAAAACATAATTCTCTGTTCGATAAATGCCTGTTAAACTGTTATGTTTTCAATCAACTAGAAAAAGATATTTTGTCAAAGTTACCAGGCTACTGTGCTAACAATAAGAAGATTATTGTCAGGAAGAGCGCATGGACGGCGGAGACCTCAAAAGGTGACAGGTTCATGATAACCAGTTATGACACAGTGAGGTAGAACAAATGTGGTAAGAAACAGTTGTGGCACAGAATCATGCAAAAAAATATTGACTTTAGTTTTTTTTTTTTTTTTTAATAATATACATTTTTTTCTTTTTTTAAAAAAAAGAGTAGCCAACAAAAAAGTGACAGTAAAAAAGTGTCAATTGAATAGCCTGGGTATAAGTGCTTTATCTTCCATTATCAGTTCATTCTGACCGAATGCGAAGGTTTCCTAAGTATCTCTGATTCAACTGTTTTTGTTTTGTGTTTGTTTACAATAACAATAACAATAACAAGGCCACATATCAAGAGGAACGGTTTTGCAGAGGTGTGATAACTTGGCAGTGCCAAGTGTCCAGAAACAGAAGAAAACAGATGGCAATGTTTAAAAATATCATTATGCCTATTGCAGGGGTCACTGACATTAAAATATAGGAGTAGGCAAATGGTTTCAGAAAGACATTAGGGCAGATTACAAATTACTTAATGCAAGATTGTTTCTCAAAATTTCTTTGTAGCGGCGCTTCAGCCTATGCCTTCAGAGCACCACCCTTAAGAAACCATTGACTTGATCTTGCATAAGTTCTACGTCTGTCTGCCCATATGCATAATGCTGATTGGTTGTTATGCATCTCGATGCTGACTGGCTGTGAACTGTACACTTGCTGATATCCGTTATTTTTTTAGCATGTAAAATTTTATCTGAAAATAAAAAGTGCTTGCTTTCATCTCCAAAAACATAACTGAAATATTATGTCCCACGAATAAGCAGTAGCACGTATTTAAAAAAGAAAAAGAAAAAGAAAAAGGAAAAAGAAAATAAAGACCTAATGCAAAGGGCGCTTTAAAAATCTCTCGGGCTCGAATTGCCACAAGTGGCACTTATTCAAATAGCTAAAATAAATGTCTACTTTAAACAATGTTCATACATTCACTCAGTAAATTAGATGATATAGCTTCAAAACACAAACTTTGCATCATCTGGTTAAGACTGAATACGAGTATGTGTTTTAATTGCTGGACCTGCCGCATGCCTAACAGGGTGGAACTCGTATGTCATGTTCATTATTCAACTTGGGGCAAACTGTAGGGTAGTGGGAAAAACTTCCACCTCACAGGGTTTGGTGTGGCATTTGCATGTTCTCTCTGTGCTCGCATGGGCTTCGTCTCGGTTTTCCGGTTTCCTTCCAGGGTCCAAGGACATGCACACTTGTCTAAGTGTTGCTCTGTTTCCATAAGGGCAGAGACTTTTTTCTTCTTCCTTTTTTAAAATACTTATCAGTGGGACATGATATTTCAGCAACATGTTGCTTAGAAAAAATACTTTGCATGCCGCTTTAATCATGCCTCATATAATAACTGCAATTCTTTTTATTCTTATAAGTATGAAGCAGCAAATTAACAGACAAGAGCAAATTACACTCACAATAGTAATCTACACAATAAAACATACACATAATCTGAAGGACAAAAGGTAAAAGGATGGACAAATATAGCACAATAACAAACGAGTACAAACAGGTATGATGCTGAAAGGTAAATTATACTTACCAGGTAAATATTTGATGGAAGAAAGTACATCAGATGTGTGAAGGAAATAAAGGTGATGAGAAATAAAAAAAGGAAAAACAGAAAAAGGGAATTATTTGTAACATTAGAAACAGTTTGGAAGAGTTAAGACTGGTACCCACATGAAGAAGAAAAAGGCAGGAGGAGAGCTATCCATACTGTTAAAAAACAATCCTGTACAAGGAAATAATTAGGAAAACATGTTTATAATATAGGGCGGCACGGTGGCGTAGTGGTTAGCACGTCCGCCTCACAGCAAGAAGGTCCTGGGTTCGATTCCCAGCTCG
>JBCNYG010000022.1:32527176-32542163 GCA_039654305.1 Porochilus rendahli | reverse complement strand
GTATATGTGCATATACCCACATACACATACCTATATGTACATACCAATATGTTCATAATATAGTCACGGTATGTGATCTGATATCCTAGGAATAGATTAGCCAATCAGAGTCCATTTGATTTTTAAAATTTTTATGTAGTGTCTCTGGAGGGATTGCTGTTACCTGTACCATTGGTTATGGCTTTGTCATTTGTTTTTACTCTCGTAAGATGACCATTGAATGATCTACCATTCTTTTTCAAATTATTGACAATTTCAGTGTCAGAACCAAATTATATTGAAGAAGCAATTCTTTTTAACAAGGCATTTTTTTTCTGTATTCTTCTGACTCTGTCAGTCCTGACGGGTCACCCGAGCCTTGACGCTGTGTTTTCAAACTGCTACATATGGAGCTGGCTGGAGAAAGCTTTGCTGTATGCTGTTTTATTGAGCATACAGTTACTTTTGGTTTCATTCTCAGTGTGCTGGGGGTTATTTTTCAAAACTATCTTAAGTTTAAAGACAGTCTCTTTCAAAAAAATGAAAAAGTTGTTTAGATAATATTTTTGTATTTACACTCTTGCAAAATATGTACTATACAAAACAAAACCTCACAATCTCTTTCACATAATAAAGCCTGCATCAAAACTGGGCGCTTGTTTGGCTTCCTCCTCTCATTTATGGTGTTTTTGCTCTTTGTGCCTATTCGGCTCTGATTGGTCAACTGAAAGCTACATGCTCTGTTCGTTGGGAGGCAGACCGTGATGAGCGGCAATACCACTTTAGGCAGTGGGGGAAGGCAAGCTAATCAGAAGGCCCAGCACATAATGCCCCATTTGTGGCATTTGTTTATTTGATACAAGTTATAGAGGCAATCAGTGTGATGATTTCTTCACTTTCGCCAGGGGGTGTAGTCTAATCGTCTGCCAAAACACATGAAAATTTTGAAAACACATGGCATGTAAATAAGAGTAGAAGTGTTGTTAACCATGGTATGCACTACATAGTTTATTAAACAGGGAACATAGAGCTTGTACAAACAATATACACAGACCTTCAACTAACTGTAATGTAAACATCGGTATACAGGGTGCCTTGCGTAAGTATTCACCCCTTTCAACCTTTCCTCAACGCACTCTACAAGAAATGTCTGCTGTAGATGTCAAAAATCAAGGACAGTATAATGGAACTTAAAGGATTTCCTGATCAACTCATATATGTGATCATTATAAAGCAGAGTAGAATGCTGACCCACTGTTATGGTCCGGAGTCTCATCTGTGGTGTGTCCCTTGCCTTGTGCTTAATGTGCCGGGTTGTTCTTCATATTCAGAGAACCCTGACCTGAAAAAGGGGTGGGTGTGTCTTATACGACTGGAACAATCTTGCTTTCAGTCTGAGGTTAAATAGCTTAAGTGTGCTTCATTTCAGCTAAAAGAAGCTTTTACAGTCCAGGAAATGTAGTTAGCAAAGATATTTCGTCATATGACTACTAAAGAAGTGCTGCTTGTTGGTGTTTTTGTCGTCGGAAATGAATGTTTTCAGTTCCTGGACTACACGGTCAGTGCTGTGTGTTCTTGGTTTCAGGGACTATGTACGTGGTGAGCTGGAGTCTGGATATGAGGGCCCGCTGTACTTGGAACCATTGTCTATGAACCGCTTCACCACAGCCCTGATCTGTAAGAAAGCATTATTAATTTTCAGTGACGTTGAGCTGATGATGCAGCTGGTATCAGCTGAACTTATTCTCTGTTCCTTCTAAAGCAAGGCTTAAACTCAAGATTTCTTCATTTCATATGTACAATCATGGCATTATTCCCAGCATTCAACACTTTTACTCACTCTGACAGCTCTATCTGTGTTTTTCTTTATTATGCTGGCAGGCATTTCAGCCTTCTGAGCTTTTTAACGCCCAATAAACTCTCCACCTTCTCTGTTGTTAATGTGCTGTATCTTAAAAGCTTCAGATATAATTATTTATCAAGGCTGTGTTTTATCCTACTTAACAGGGCAACAACTATATGCTAATTGTTTGGTTATTTATTGATGATATGATAATTTCTTTATTCCTTTGCTTTTTTTCCTGAATGTTGCAGGCCAGCTGGTGGTGTGTACCCTGTGCTCATGTGTCATGCAGACCAAGCGGATCTGGCTCTTTTCCGCCCACTTACTCCCTCTGGTGGCCAGATTGTGTCTTGTGCCTCTGGAGACCATCGTGTTTGTAAATCGCTTTGCCATGATTTTCACTGGACTTGAGGTCATCTACTTCTTAGCCTCAAACCTGCTAGTGCCCTTCAACCTCGCCAAGACTGCATACAGGGAGCTGGCACAGGTCAGGGAACACAATTACACTCACATCAAATGTAGCTGACAGGAATGTCAGACAATCTCCAATCACTGCACAATAAATAACCAGGATTAAATTAAAACCAGCGTGAATGAATAAGTGCAGTGTTAATCTATGCCCTAAAAATATCAGCAGTATGTTAATCTCAGTGCACACAGGAGACTCAAGTTAATTGAAACTTGATATTCCTGCACACAAACATATTCATTTGCTCACTATCATTGCTCTGAGGTCATGCGACGTCTCATAACTGAAATAGTATAGTCACATGATGAAATCAATATAGCGCCGTCGAAGTCCAAAGCAGTAGCGAGGTTAGTATTATATTCCTTGACTCAAAGCCACTGCCGTCGCAGAGCTACAGTAAGCCGCACAATGTGGACAAGGCTATGCCTAATGTGCCGGAATAGGCTTGCTGTGAACAATAACATACTGAATGAACTGCTGCTCAAAGACTACAACATATTCATCATTATCACTGTGTAAACAAACACCAGTTGTTTTCAAGCAGATGCACCATTTTTAGATACTCACATGACCTGTAAGAGGATCTGATTTAGGGGTTGTTACATGAAGCAGTGGCTTGAGAGAAAATGTTGAGAGCAAGCAGTAGAACCACAGTAGTACACTTATATGTGATTACTCGATCATTAAAATTAAAACGCAAATACAGATAATCCGCAAAATGCCTACATATTGGCCAGCCTGGTAAATACTCTACCCCTTATCGAAACATCTGGGTTACCTGCACATCAGAAACTTCTTTTGCCAGCAACTTAGTATCTGTATCTCGGGTTGCTTAAAAGTAAACACACCAAAACTTTTGGAACTTGTTACTGGCAACAAAATATCCAGTTTCTCATCCGTGCACACAAGGCTTTATGTTGGATGTTCAGTCACCAGCAACAGAATCTCCAGTTTCAGGCAACTTGAGTCTTCTGTGTATATATTCTTGGCTTAAGCCGAATTCTTATTGTGAATAAAAAGAGCAGTACTGAGTTGTTTTGGATGAACATGATTTGCACACTATTCAAACTCAGACACTGCAGGTGAACTGTATAAATAACTCCCATACACTTTCCTAATTTAGTACCACTTCAGTTTTAGCATTTTTAAAGTATTTGTGAAAACCATCCCTTTCCTTCTTGCCGATTCTCTTGATGCAATATAGTGTGGTGGAAAACAAATCTAGAAAATGTAAAAATGTGCAAAAAACCTTAAGTACAACCTTTCGTCTTACTACCTCTGGATTAAAATTGTATAAATATAGTATTTAATATAAATGAATTTCAGTTAGGAGTATTCTAAATGACTCAGTTTTGTACAGCTGCTGAAACAGGTTGAAACGGGTCATGACCCTAACCAGAAAATAAAGTAGTAGGGCTTCCATAAGTATTCAGTTATAATTGACTATTAGATTACAAAAAATGATGTCTAAAGATTTAAGCACATTTAATCACGTTGGCACAGGTTTAAAATCTGTATCTGTTTCCAGGTGGTTTAAATGACTTAAGCTTTAGAGTGTAAGCTTATTATATTAATTTAGGCTCTGTCCAACCATGGAACTCTCATAAGGTCTCTGTAACTTGTGTTTCCTAAGTATTGCACTTCTGTTTGCCCAAAAAAATCAGTAGAAGCACAAAATATTTGTTGTAAATTGATTTCTTTTCACTTTTGAAGTTTAAGGGATGTTTAGTTAGATTTGTTTATTTGAAATATGGTAAAAAATGAGAAATCATAGTTGGTGGATGAAATATAAAACCGTTACACAATTTTTTTCAAGTGAATCTTTCAGGGTATCAGTGAACTAAAGGACAATCATTTCTTTGAATTGAGCCTTACAAAGAAGGTTTCATTTTCTCTGCACTTCCTGCAGTTAGGTTAGACATCACGTCTGGTTTTAGTTCATGCTTGTAATCTTCTGTTACTTCATGTATTTTATTTTTTGACTCCAAGGTCAGGATTCTCAGTTTCCTTGTCAGTTGTTTATCTTCATGAACACTCTCATTGTTGGCAAAAAACCACTCTGTTGTTCTTAGTGAATCTCCCATGCAGAGCACCATAGTCATAGAAAGGCTTGTATTAGGTAAATGTCAAAAAATGCTGGAAATCTTTTATTTAGTGTAAGCGGTGCCCACTGAATTTTTACGCCATTGACTATGTTAACTCAGATTCCCTGTGGTGGGCACTCACGGACACGGTACAACCCCCCAATTCATGTTTCATGTCTTTGGTTCTCCGCTTCGGAGTTCCACTAGCAATGGAACATGGAATGTTCTGAATGTGTTGAAGGAATTTCTTTTCATCTTTAATGCTTTATTGTTAGTCTTTGTGTATTTTTAAACTTCGGATATAAATTTAAAGATTCTCGGAATCATAAAAAAGATTAATCTGAATTTCATTAAACTTTAAGTAGACAAAAAGACTGCAGGTCTACAGTCAGACCTGCCTATTTATATTTTAGTGTGCACTTTATTTTTACTCGGATATCTTACATAGGAATTATTTTTCATGCCACCTCATGTTCACTTCATCAGTTGATTGCTATGAAATTTTTTTGTCGCATTGTAACACTAAAACCTGCATATTAATGTATGATTTTTAACCTGGATATACCAGACCAGTGAATTAAATTTTAATAACGTTATTATAAACAGAGGTTAAGAATTAGCTTTTAAAATCTCTCTTCCTCACAAAAAGCACTAATGATATTGTAGCATTTTATTCAGCTCAGCTGTACATTATTCTAAATACTGAAAATCATTACAGTATTAGTTGGAAAACTACTTTTCAGTTTTAGAGCTATTTTACATATGTAGCATTTATGTAGTGGAAAACACAAACTTTACCTTTTTTTATACGGAGACGTTTTTTGTACAGGTAGATGCCATAAAATACTGAGTCATTGATTATTACTGGAAGGAAATGGTGAAATAATTAATTAGTAACATTTTCAGTAATTCTCTATGTGGTTACAGGTGGTGGAAGTATATGGACTCCTGGCCCTTGGCATGTCCCTGTGGAATCAGCTTGTTTTGCCTGTGCTGTTCATGTGCTTCTGGCTAGTTCTCTTTGCTCTACAGATCTACACCTATTTTAGTACCCGAGACCAGCCCACTTCCAGGGAGAGGTTGCTGTTCCTTTTTCTCACCAGGTAAATTGTTGTTACATGGTCATTTTCATTCAGAATGTTTCAAATTATACAAAATCTTTTCAGATTGTTTGTGGATTAATAGATCTATACATAAGGATAAATGGTTTTACAGTCTCCAAATGGGCTTGGTTCACTTTAAGATGGATATTTTTATGAGCTGAAATTTGATTAGATGTGTGTCTTTTTGGAACTGTGGCATGGTGGTTAGCACATTCGCCTTACAGCGAGTAAGGACTCGTGAGTCCTGGGTTCAGCAGCTGCATTTGTGTTCTCCCTGTGCTCATGTGGGTTTCCTTCAAATACTCTGCTTTCCTCCCACAGGACAAAGACATGCACATTAGGCTAATTGCCTATTCCAGATTGCCCCTAGGTGCGTGTGTGTGTGTGTGTGTGATCCCTGTAACGGACTGGCGAGCTGTTGAGAGTGTACCCCACCTCCACCCAGAATCAGCTGAGGTGACCCTCATAGGATTAATCGTTTTGGAAAATGGTTGAATCAAACAATGTTTGTATTTGTGTTTTGCAGTATTGCGGAATGCTGTAGTACTCCATACTCTCTGCTTGGACTGGTGTTCACGGTATCATTCGTAGCTCTGGGTGTGCTCACTCTCTGCAAGTTCTATCTGCAGGGCTACAGGGCCTTCATGAATGATAACACAATGCACAGGTGCCATGCTTATATTTGATCATTGCTCTCTTTCTCCCTCCATTACACTTTTCAAGCCTTCATTTAGTTCTTCCACTCTATTTTCAGTCTGTCTTGTCCCAGACCGACCTTCACCCAGTCCTGTCAGCATAAGCTCATGAAACCTGACTTTTGGGAAACTATATACCTGCTTATTATTATTACAAATGTAATTATCTTAAAATGTTTTGCATATTAACTTACATTCATCATGGACAGGAACATCATTCCTGTTCTGGGGCAGAAAATTGATTTAAAAAAATAATAAATGAGGTGCAGAAGTTTCAAAGAGAGTGTAAGTTTCTGAGATTTGTTTTGAAATGCATTATTCATGTTAGGAAATAGTAGCTGACAACAAGACTCTGCATTACAGTACAGATTATAGTGTTGCCACTATGATCGTGTTTCACCCCATGAGACATAATATGGCATAAAACGACTCCTTCTTCCTGCTGGGTTTTTTTTATTTCAGGTTTTTTAAATTTTATTAAAACCTACCTTAGCAGGTCACTTAATTAGTTTGTAGGTAGGTTTGACGAGCAGCTGTCACGTCAACAACACTTTAAATGAAGAAAACAAATGCTTTTGGTATAGCAGCATATCTATATTAAGATAAGTAATGTAACATACAGTTATTTTCTTTTAATTTGGTGCCGTTTTAAACTCTTATGACAAAATCTAATGCTGTCTTGTCACTTCGCTCCACCGCTTCTGACAAACAGGTAGAAGTTTGGCAAAAGGGTAAGACCCAATGGCCCCCATATGAGGATCTCACAAGGACGTACACACAATGTAAAATAATGTAGATACAGCACCCTCACTGAGCCTTGTTGTCTGCGCTGTTCTGTTAAACCAGCGCTCCTCAAAATGGTCAGAATACGGCCCTGCATGTTTTGATGGATAATAGTTTTCTCTTCTCGTGTTCACTAACCACTTTTTTAATAGTTCTGGCACACTGTGCGGAAAGCTGTTAATGGCGAGACAGTGGCTAGATTTACATGAAATATATATAAAATGTAATATGTCACATGACATATGAAACAATTGTATAATTATGCCTTAGAGTCATGTGTGTGCACATCTATTTATGCCTTTATATAAATAATTTTATATAAAAAAATTCACATTTGCCTAATAACTGAATTACTTAAGTATATTTTAATAACATATTATATAATTAGAATAATGAGTATTCTTGGCTATTTATTACAAGTAACAAGCTATATAAAGGGGTTTTTTTTCCACATGTGGGGCATTACAGGACAGTTGGGCATAAATGGCATTAAATACATTATAATCCTACTTACTTTTTTTACAGTATGTACAGGTAATTGCTGCACTTGACGGCATAATAAAATGTAAGAAAAAGTTTTAAACAATAAAAACGGGATATGGTTGTTTAGATCAGCAGGGGACCACGGCAGGCAATGTTTTGAGGCTCGCACGAAGGCCGCTTAAGCTTTTACTTGAGCTTCAGCAGCCCAGTGCAACATCCAGTGTCTGTTTTTTAGATTGGTTAATTTAATTCATTGATTGACCTAAATAAAAAAAATAACTTATTGTGACTGATGTTATAAATGTTCACCCAACCGCAATGTTATAATCTCTTCTGGACCCGTATGGATCAGCACAGGAACTGAAATGTATGCCCCACTGAGCTCCAGTCAGGGCCAAGGACACTGAAAATCAGCCGATAAATAATGCCGATAAATAATTCTAAATATACAGTGGCTTGCAAATGTTTTCATGCTCCTTGAACTTTTCCACATTGTGTCATGTTACAACCACACGTGAATTTATTTTTGGTGATTTTATGTGATAGACCAACACAAAGTGGCACATAATTTTTAAGTAGAAGGAATTTTATATATGGTTTTATTGAAATTTTTTACAACTAAAAATCTGAAAAGTGCCATTCATTTGTATTCAGCCCTGTGAGTCAATACTTCTCGTAGAACCACCTTTCGCTGCAGGTACAAGTGGAAGTCTTTTGGTATTTCTCTACTAGGTGTGCACATATAGAGACTGAAATTTTGTCCCAATGTTTGCAAAATATCTCAAGCTCTGTACATAACTGTGTGCCACCAAGCCTACCCACACATGGGCCTACACAAACTACATTCAACCCTTTTCATGCTTCACTGTTGAGTGATCCAAGACTGAGAATAATTTAGAAATAGTTATTTATTCATGCTCTTTACTGCACTCTAGTCTCAATAGTTTTTTTTTTCTTCTCTGTTAGGGGAATGACTGAGGGAATCACACTGTTGATTCTGGCAGTTCAGACGGGCCTAATTGAGCTCCAGGTCATCCACCGAGCCTTCCTTCTCAGTATCATTCTCTTCATTGTGGTCGCTTCCATTTTGCAGTCCATGCTGGAGATTGCTGACCCCATAGTGCTGGCATTAGGGGCATCCAGAGATAAGTAAGCTGTTTCTCAGAAAATGCGTAATCACAGTAGTAGCATGCTTATAAAGGATATATTGTGTTTTTTTTGTTTTTTTTTTTTACTCATGCATGATGGGTATATTATAGATTATAGTTTTGATAAGCCATGTTAGATGATGCCAGAGTGTCAGTTATTAAGGTTAGCTCATTTTTAAGTTCCCCCTCTCAAACATGTAAACTCAAAGGCTGTTTTTTTTCTTCTTCTTTTGGGTATGTTCGTGCGTCACAGCATGCTGGGCCATGTGATTAGCTGACTTTTGCCCACTGCGTCAGTGCACAGCTATATCTCCTCCTGTTTTTAAGCCTGGTAGTTTTATGGCTAAATGTAGTTTCTTGTAAAGAAGTCTATATCAGGTGTTCAGTGCTGCGGCTTAGCACCGTACTAGTTGTTTTACAAAAATAGAAGAAAAATTCATGAGCTTGTTACCTTATTAGTTTTCAACACTTGTTTTCCACCTCTGTCAGCTGCTTTTGGTTAATCAACCACAGAAAAATTAATGTGTTAAAAAATGAACTTAAATTTCCTTCCTTTTTGCCTCTGTTCCAGTTCATTTGTAAAATCAGTGTGTAAAATTAAAGAGAGGGAGGTGTGTGTTCATAGTCAAACCCCAAATGACTCCGTTCTCCCTATAGGATACCACTACATAAAGTTCAAAGCAGCGTGTCTTGCACCCTAGCTAGTGCACTACTATAATTTGTTGATTTAGACATTGTCTGACAGTAGAGTTCCCCATAAGCCTTTGCACAAATGTTTCTTGAAAAATCAATAGAAACATTGGAAAACTTGTTTGTGAAAAAAATAGCTGTTAAAAATGTATAGAGTCAGAATTTTTAGCTCTGCAAGAGGCGTTCTGACAAAAAAAGGTTCCCTCTTTGATTTGGGTGCAGAAGCAGCTTTCTGGAGAACTCCTGGTCAATTGGTAATAGCTGTGGCAACAAACCAATGCCACACTAGTTTGGGCTTGCTGAGTGTGTGATTCTAAGCATAGGTACGTATACAACGTATACGCCTGACTTCACTGAATTAAAAAAAAAAATGTAATTTTTCTCCTTACATGTGAAATGTTGGTGACTAAATCAGTTAAGTAACAGTTATTTTCATAGACATTGGTATCATCTTTTTCTTTTTCTTCTCATTGTAATATCGAAAACCGAACCTTTCTGTCTCATTATTCACTTCTTTTTTTCTCTTTTAGTATTATTATAATTTAAAGCCTTGCTTCTTTTATTCACTTAATTCTCTTCAGAATAACAAAGAATAATATTACTGTTGTTTTTGCTAGTGCAGGTTTGTGAAGTGGATGTTGTTTTTTAGTTATAAATTCAAATGTTCACCTGGATTGATTACTCAGCGTGGTGTGTGTATTTTTATTTCTTTTTTATTATTATTTGAATGTAGAAATGACTTGGGCGTATATGTCTTGATATAATACAATGTTCTAATGTTACTATGTATTTACAAAATTTAATTAACTCATTTTAACTTGGTTAATTTTGATTAACCAAGTCCAAAAGCCTGTTATGGTTTGTAATCACTCTTTTGGTGTGTCTAAATTGCCTTTTCTTTACTGTGATTCTGTTATTGGCTATGAAAAAGTTAAGCAAACCGATTTCAAGTGTGGTAATTCCTTGATTTTTCTCATGGGTTGCTTTGTTTTGTTTGTTTGTTTTTAAATACTGTATCAATTCTGCAAGGGAATTTAGACTTTTGCAATTAACCCATCTAAAGTGAGCACACACAGATGTAAACAGTAAGCGCACACACAAACACACACTCGGAGCACTGAGATGCCACTCACTGGGGCATCTGGAGAGCGGTTGGGGGTTTGGTGCCTTGCTCAAGGGCACTTCAGCCATGAATGTGGCTCACTCCCCCACCACCACACATTTTTCCTGCTGGTTCGGGAATCGAACCAACTGTTTTTATTAGTCCCCTGTCTGTCTCAGTCATTCTCTTTGTAGTACTTTTTCCTGACATTTAATTTAACTTTTATTCCCCCCCCCCCTTTTTTCTTTTTGCAGGAGTTTGTGGAAGCACTTCCGTGCAGTCAGTCTGTGCCTGTTTCTACTCGTATTCCCTGCTTACATGTCCTACATGATCTGCCAGTTCTTCCACATGGATTTCTGGCTTCTCATCATCATCTCCTCAAGCATCCTTACATCTTTGCAGGTAGGTCATGTTTAAAGTTTTATCTACACTGAGCGACCAGAACATTAAAACCACCTGCCAAATGTCGTGTAGATTTGTGTTGTACTGGCAAAACAGCTCCAGGGCTTTAACAGCAGATACTTTAAGACTTGTCATTTGCAAAGTAAAACGTTTTTCGGATTGAGACCTGAAGGCCAAGTCAAAACCTTGAATGAAGTTATCATTCAAGGCAGTTCAAGGGCTGTTGTGGAACCACTGCCTAAGTTTAAATAAACCCTTCACATTTTGACAACCAAAAAAGCAGTTTTTGTCCAGAAGTTTCCAGAGTGGAGCCAAGTCTTTGCTGGTCTAGAGTCGAAAACCACTTGTGTGAGGAACTGTGGGCAGAATTGAAAAGAGCAAGCAAAACCTGACTGCATTAAAAAAAAAAAAAAAAACAGAACCAGTGTAGTGTTCATTATTAGTGCTCAGTTTCCGAAGAAGGAGAAGGAAGAAATAGAGCCTTAGTACTGACATGAAATCTGATTACGGAGGTTGCTCTGCCAGCATAAACATACCTGGTGATTTCTAAACCACTTACTACCATTTGCTAGGTCCTTTTACACATTATAATATTTTGCTACACTGTTCAGTGTGACCTCATACTAGTTACTATCAGGTCCATACTAGTGACTTCAGGATTTCAGTTGCTTAGAGATTGCAAAAATGGTTTACAAAGGATTTCAGTGTGGACGGTAAATAGATTTTTTTTGCATGTTATTCTCCCAATACAAAGAATTAGTTTGCCAAAATATATTCTGAAGTTTTTACCTTTTTTTTTTTTTTTTTTTCCTTTTTTTCTTCCTTTCCTGAACATTTCAAGTTGCTAACCTCAGTCATTTTTCTGATCTGGTTTTCTATGTTCCCCCAAAATGGCAGTTTTACAGTGTCGTACTGTCCCACTTGAAAAATTTATAAATTTAACATTTAACTTTTTCATATTTCATCAACAGTGTTGATGCTGAAACTGTGTAATATTATACAGACACATAACCTGTAATAAATGTTGACTAAATTGAAGAAATCCGTCCAAAATTACAGATTTTATCCCTAATTGCAGTGTTACGGTTAAAGTTCTGTACTGTCCGTAATGTCAGGGTCGTGTTGCAATATCTTAAAAATGATGCATCTCAGAATGGCATACTTTTTCTTTACGATGCGTTACTGCGTGAAATCTGAGTTTCATTTGTGTGAAACTTAAGAACTTAATTTGAAATAGCAAACGCTACGGACACTACGATAAGTTTAATGATTAACCAGGTTGTGTTTCTCTTCATCTCAATAATACTGAGCGATTCTCTACAGTTGGTTCAAGCTTGGATGGTTTATTGTTGCATCGTTCATTAGACTGCAGAAACAAAGCATTATCATAGAATTCTATCTGAAAATTCTATTATTCACTTAAGTGAGACACTCTTCAGTACCAATACTGTTCTAGCTGGTTGGCAAACTTTAAACATGGCTTTCTACAAAGTCGCAAGTTTAAAAGGCTGAAAATTCCTGCCATGTTTTGGTTAGTTATTCCAAAACTACCAACATATGTTAGAAAGTTTGGTATCATTCTAAGATCAGGATATCAGCTACAAAATGGTATCAGTAACTCAAAATGAGTAGTGTTCGATTTAACACGCACTTTGCAGTGATGGGTCACAGTTGGTTAAATAAGCTAGAACAAAGCAATTAGTGATGAGCCCCCCATAGTAATATGCATGCATCACTTCATGCTCTCGGTTATTACAGCTCGACAGTGGCTCTCATTTTTAATGATTGAAACGTTTTTTTCTTTTAATTTGCCTTAAGACAAAAGCTACGGTCGAGGACTGTGTATGTGTACCTATGATGGATTAGGTCTGCCAATCTGCTCTCCATCCAGGACTCGGATCTGTGAAGGCGGGGAGAGTCAATGATTCTGCTCTTATCATTGGATGTTTCCTTTTCACAGTGTTGTCAGTTAACTTTTGCTTTTTTTTTTTGTTGAGGTTGTAAATATTTACCTTAGACTGTGTAATTTATAATGGTACTTACCTCTGAAACGTCTCAGAAATATAATTTAACGTTTACGTAATGTTTGTCGCAACCACCAATTTTAATTTTTCGTTAATATAGGGGAGAAACTGAAACCCAAGAAATAGAGGTTCACACACTCCATCGCTTAGATTCATTTAGAATAAAATACACAGTCTAACTCAGGTAAGCAGACAAACTTTTGTCTAGGAAAGCAATACCAAACATGAACGGAAGCACATAACGGGAACACCGTTAATTAAACAAAAAAGGCGGGTGATAGAAATGAATACAGAAATCAGTGAGTGAAAGGTGCTGAAAACAACTGTTTTAATCATTCCTGCTTTCGTTTCAGACCATAGTCTGGAAACACGGAGATGTTTATTTATTCATTTCCTCCAGGGTTCTCCTCTTGATGCTAACCTTGGGGGGGGTTAACCTTCCGCCTTTAGTCAGCAGTAGAGAAACAAATATTAATAAACTTAATAAATTATTGTAACCTTACTCCGTATTCACTACTGCTAAAACTTCATTGCCCACTTTCTCTCTGCTTCAAACACTGTGTGAGCAGAATCTTGTTAGTTTAAGTGTACGTTCATTATGCATGGGCAAAATGAAGATGATTCATCCACTGCTGGATCCCTGCTGCGCTTATAACACCAGTCTCACACACCTATCAGTAGATATATAGTTCTCTCAGGAACTTGGTCTTTTGGCAGTGCTCAAGTCTATACATGTCACAGTAAGGTTGGTCATTAAGTTTCTTTCAGGTTTTTTTTTTTAGAAGAGAAAATGACACAGAACACAATTCCATGTTAGATGCTGTGATTGTGAGATTTGTTCAGTTCTTTTTGAAACAGGTTTATTTTTTTACGTTTTTGGAACGGCATGGCTGCTGTTCTATAGAAAGTTGAGAGTTTCAGCGTTTAATACATGTTAAATGTACATGTAAAAGGCATCATCATAATCACAGTCATCTAAGGTGTATTAAGAAGCAGAAAATTTAAATCAACAAGTACTTCGAAAAGGTTTAGACTAAAATTGCTGGAAGTCACCTCAAGTTGCTTCAGTCACTTGCCCTACTTTTAGCTTTAAATGCTTTGGGCTTCAATAGTCACCGTATTTCTCTATTTAAAAAAACACGTTGTGCCTCATTAAGTTCTGATGAGAAAAAGGATTTTTGTTGTTGTTGGTGGTGGGTTTTTTTGTTTAGTTTTTTTTTAAATAGAGCCTTTAGTGTCCATTCACCTGTTTGCGAGAGATTCAATCTTCTATTTTGTATGCTATCTCAAGAATAAGTGGAATGTGAATGTTTGAAGGATTTATTTTGAATATTTTCATAACCAGCATTGATCCAAACAGCACCAAGGTCAAATGTCTGCAAGAGTATTACTTGGTGAAAGGAATAGACTTGGTGATAGAAAAAGCTTCCAAAGAAAGATTTCTAGTTTTTATACTGATTAAAAGACTATCCGTTCTTCAGGGAAGGGTAATATGTTGTATTTTTATGATTTACTGCCTATTACAAATGTAAAGAAAATGTAGATTTTCCTTTACTGTATATCACACTTCGAGTTTGATTTTAAGTCTTGCTTTTCCTCATGTGTTTCCCAAGGTGCTGGGCACATTGCTGATCTATGTGCTTTTCATGGTGGAGGAGTTGCGCAAAGTGCCGATGGAGAACATGGACGATGTGATTTACTGCGTGAACGGCACGTACCGGATGCTGGAGTTCGTGGTGGCTCTGTGTGTAGTAGCATACGGTGTTTGTGAGACAGTATTTGGAGAATGGACTGTGATGGGTTCCACCATTGTGCTTGTACACTCCTACTATAATGTGTGGCTCCGGGCTCAGCTGGGTTGGCAGAGTTTTTTACTCCGTCGTGATGCTGTCAACAAGATCAAGAGTCTGCCTACAGCCTCTGAACAACAATTGCAACAACACAATGACATCTGCTCCATCTGTTACCAGGTAACCATGTGTTTGTATAATTATCATCAGTAATTACCTCTCCAGGATGGAAACGTGTTCATATGTGTTGGTTTGTTAGTTTCTTTGGGAGGCTGTTTTGTTATGTGCAGTATAACTCATTATTTTTCTGAACCTAAAATTCCTAATTAGGGTCGCGGGGAGGCTGGCGCCCATCTCAGCCGAGTCTGGGCGAGGGCGGGGTACACCCTGGA
>JBCNYG010000022.1:32255424-32269280 GCA_039654305.1 Porochilus rendahli | reverse complement strand
TGTGTGTGTGTGTGTGTGTGTGTGTGTGTGTGTGTGTGTGTGTGTGAATGTGCTTGAAGTTTTCACATTGTTCAGTGAGTGACCTGATGAACAATTGGTTGTAAAATAAATAAAAAATGTAAACATTTGTGTAATGAAACCAGTTGAGTATAAGCTAACTGTGCATGGCATTGCTCTGGATCTCTGGCATAAAAAGGCACAAGGAGACTAACAGCAAAAAGTATGTTGTGTTTCTTTAAATTCAGCTGTGAAGACCATAGGAATGCTTCAGTGCACCTACGGCAAGAATGTGGTGTCTGCCAGGTATTCTTTTGGTGAATTTCGTATTTCAGAAGAGGCAGGATATCACCGGGGGATGTTTTTGCCCCTCTTGGTGCAGAAATTGCCCAAAACTTTGCAGCATTTCAAGGATCTCGGATGCTGATGTTTGCGTTTTGCGTAAATTTCAAATGCATGTGCGCACAAAAACACAAGTCTCATTTTTGAGAGCGTGACGTTGCGTGGATTACTGTCTGATGAGGATTAATAGTTGTTCCTGCTGCACATACACAACCATGCCATGCTGCATTAATCAGTTCAAACATTCATTCCTGTTATTAAATGTTTGCTGGTTTTATTTTACAGAACCAATGTTGTTATGAACTATTCAGAAATTGAATCTAAGGTTCGAGAAGCCACTAACGATGACCCATGGGGACCCTCTGGCCAGCTAATGGGAGAGATAGCCAAGTAAGTAAGAAGTACACTATGGACACCTGCCCATCATACCCATATACGGTTCTTTTGAAAAATGCTTTGCCACAAATTTGGAGCCGAATTGTATGAAATGTTTTTGTATACAGTAGCATTGAGTTTTCCCTTCACTGGAACTAGCAGATCTGAAAATACTCCTGTTCACAGATTACAAAAATATGATTTATCAAGGTTATTGTGGGAGCGAGCAAAAATCCCTGACATCAGACTCACTGCCTTCTCGCCTCCGTGCCCAACCTCACTGATATTTTAGTGGCTGAATGAGCATATCTCTACAGCAACATTTCAAATCTAATGGAAAGTCTTCTCAAACGACTGAAGGTTATTATAACAGAAAAAGGCCCACATTAAACAAGCACATAGCAGTTCAGGTGTCCACAAGCTTTTGACCTTGTGTTTTGATAGATACAGTGATGTACTGCTCTAGTGTTAAATGCACATTGGTTTTGAATTAGCTCAAGGCTTTACTGCTGTCTGTATGTGTATAGAGCTACATTCATGTATGAGCAGTTTCCAGAAGTAATGAACATGCTGTGGTTCCGAATGCTGAAAGACAACAAGAAGAACTGGCGGAGAGTTTACAAGGTAAATATTATAACAAAGTTCTTAAGTGTACTGATGATTATGGGTGTGAGAGGATATCACTATAGGTTATTTGGATGGGATTCGTTTTGTACATAGACTTGAGGTTGATGTTTTTTTCTCATTGGACAAAAAGTCTAGCTCAATAACTTTTATAAACAAATTTTATAAACAAATATCATCTCTTACATTGGACAGGGAAACCGCTTTTTTAAACAATACTTTTTCCTTCTTCTGTCTCCTCTCCAGTCTTTACTGCTGCTGGGCTATCTGGTACGGAACGGATCTGAGCGGGTTGTAACCAGCACGCGAGAGCACCTGTATGACCTGCGCTCCATTGAGAGCTACCATTGTATAGGTGAGTCTGCAGCATGTTTCTCTTGCTTCATTTGGTGTATTTCTTACTAAACACCTAAAGAATTTATTTGCATTATTTTAAAACCTTTTAAAGAGTTTTTCTGTCTCTAATAGGGAAAATAAGATTGTATAATCAGAAGAATGCTAGATACGCCCACGTTAGTCATGGCAAAACCTTTTGTTTGTTTACCATAAGCTGTGTTTGAAATTAATGTTTTAACACATCGGCAAAGGTGGCCACTAGATGGGGAAAAACAGCCAGGCATGTATTTTACTGGCCAAAATAATAAATTGCCTTTAACCACCTATGTGTATGTTTCACTATGTTCTCCATTTGTTAATCACGGATGGGCAGGCCCTCCTTGGTTTTACTCAAGTTCTCTTTTTCCTCTGTCTGCTAACTGGTGGTTTCAGGAGGATAACTCAAAAAAATAACTCATCTATCAACACAAAACTTGTGTCCCAATATACTCCGATTCCTGGTTTTGTCATCCTTGCAGCATAATTTTTGTCCTGAGGAAGTAAACAATCAGACCTGTTCATCGAGTGACATTTTTGGTGGTAAAAAGAAAACGTGTTCAAGAAGCAACTATGGCATCAATTTCAAGGATTTCCGTGTAAATCGTTACCTATATGAGCAAGACAGGGAGGAGTCTTGTGGAGACAGTGAGACGTTACATTCTAGTGACTTTAAGGATGAAAAATGCTTCCAGAGATGTGTGTGAACGTAAATCCAAAATGGCCTCTACAGCTAACGTTTTACCAACTCAGCTTTCCTGTCGTCAGTTCGTTTAGGAACACAAAAGAAACGTTTTCCTCGCTTTCTGCACTTGGTGTTTGTGCAGCTCAGCATTAATATGTAACATGACATGACACGCAAGGGGTCAGTGAAGCAGCCCACTTCTCTCACACACACACACGCGCGCACACACACACACACATATATATATGTAATATATAAAATACTGACAGTTTTACTTGAAGAGTGTTTGGCCTAATGTTGTGGTGCAGTGGTCTGCATTCTCCATTCATATGTTTTGGGTCCTTTCAGTTTAAGGTCAAATGCAAAACTAGCTGTTTTTGACAAATTGGCAAGGAAAAAGTTTTGACTGAAATGGGTCCTCATGATGCTTTTGTTTGGGATTGTTGCACTGTATAGTTATTGTTTTGCACAGTAGAAGGCATGGACTTTAAGAGATTAAAGTCAGCACGGGGTTATTTTTGCAGATGAGAATGGGAAGGACCAAGGCATCAACGTACGGCAGAAGGTAAAAGAGATGGTGGAGTTTGTGCAAGATGATGACAAACTGAGAGAGGAGAGAAAGAAGGCCAAGAAAAACAGGGACAAATATATCGGCGTGTCCTCTGATAGCATGGGCGACTTCAGATACGGTGAGTCCTGCGTCTCACGAATGATTCCCCCTGTTTTCTCTCTCACTCGTACTCGGTCACTCCCTCTTAACCTAATACACAGCAGGGACTCACACGTAGCTGGATGTGCTACGACTGGGGAGTTATTTATCATGTGTGATTCCATGGTGGTTCTCCGTCTTCTTTCTTCTCCGATTCTCTCCTCCTCTCAGGAGTTTTGTTTTGCCAGCTGAGCGAACTCTGACTTTTTTTTCGTAGACAATAGGACTCATATTGTTCTTCACAAATTATGGTATAGGTTTAGTCATTTAATGTTGCTAATGTAATGCAATTTAATTTAAAAATTAAAAAAAAAGACTTATCAGTACTGTTCAGGTATTTCAGTATAATTGGATAACCTTAAGTGATTTTATCATTTTACCCTTTCACAATTTTGGCATTTAGTGAGAGTGTGTGATTTAGTGATTCCAGACCACAAAGAAAAACAACAAAGTGTTAAAAATATCTCCAACTGCACATTACACATTTTTTACTCTCATAAAGTCTGAATGACAAAACATTGTTTTTGTAATTTTATATGGCTCATTCTGGGATAAACAGCAACATCTCCGCCACATAGAATCTCAAATCTGTCCAGATTTATTTAGTACTTGCCTAGATGGAAGTAAACAGCGTAAAAATTTATGAAATTACGTAACAGGTTTACTTGATTCCTATCAGCCGTTATAAAATCCACTCTATCATGTAATGAAAAAAAATATCAGGGAGAGCAGTCTCGTGGCAAAGAGTGTCCAGTTCACGACGCAAGAGATTCATATCTATTTTAATGGATCCGTGTTTCCACAGTCAACCACGCAGAAGAAATTGTTCCGAAAGAAAAACCTTGGAACGTGGGCTACCAGCTTGAATTGGCTAACAAACAGTGCCCGTTCCTCTCTGATTGGTCCATCATTCTCTAGCTCTAAACTCTGACGGGTCCCTCATGATCTCATATCTCAACATGTCTCAACAAGTCTTGACATGTCTCAACATGTCCCGAAAGTAAAATAATAAGATAATCTTACACACACTTCAGTGAATAAACTCCTCATCCTGTAATCACATAGTGCAGTAAATCATACAATTGCTCTTCTATGGGTATAATTCATTCATTCATTCATTTTCTGAACAGCTTAATTAGAGATGACTTCATTGGACATTTTCAGGATTACAAATGTCTTTAAATAAAGGAAATATGATCACTGATTCCAGAGATATTACAATTTCTGTATTCATGTTGATGCTGTTAATAATCAGTAATCTATGCCGGTACATGAGATAAGATTCATGAAGGACTAAATATGACTGACATTTCAGACCAGCAGGCCATAGGCCTTCCACAGTTTATGAGTCCAAAGTATACAGCGCCCCAAGTGGCGCCTGATCCCCCGATTTCCTCCACTTCAGCAGCATAAAATGTTTTTGCCGACAATCAGCATAAGTGTATCAAACATCTTCTTGAAGAAATTCTTTGGAGTCGCCACTGTTCTTTGAAACCCGTAGGTCAACATCCCGAAAGATGGTTCAAAATCCTCTCATAAAACCTGTGCAGCTATCTTTTCCTTATCATTTGTCAAAGGATAGACAATAAAAAATTGTATTAGTAACAAAAACTAACCAGAAAGACAACTTTTATTTTGAGATTCTATGTCCCGGAAATGTTTTTATACCTGAATGAGCCACGTACAATACACAAACTGTAAAATTTATTTAATATATTGCTAATTGGTTGCCACTGCGCTTGTGTCTTTAAATCATTAAACTGTTTTTAGACTGGAATGATGTTTGAATGAAAAGCTCACGATTTTGCGCCGCCATATTGGAACCAATATGATGTAGAAGACGGCGCTGGCTGAATTTCTTTTTCCTCATCCATGTCAAAGCTAGGCTAAAAGCTAGTTCTGAAGCCGCCACTCACTGGAACAATTCACTACGGAGGCCGTGTGTGGACAAACAGTATGCACTGTAAATGCTCAAAAACATTTTTGAAAAAATCAATTCTTGAAAATTTTAATCGATTCAGAAGGTTAATAAGTAAGAATCGCCATTCAGACGTGATTCGATTTTTTCCAGGCACACTAAAAATATATATAATATGTGTGTATATATATGTAGCAGATACAAGTCTTTGATAATACAAATAAAAGGGCTTGTTTATGTGAAGGATGGGGTGGATTGTGTTACACTATTGCAGATTGAATGGCCCAAGAGTCAATCCTAAATGAGTAGGCTCAGTACAAGTAAAACAAGTCTGTCTTGTAAGTTTTGTAGGCAGATTTATTGTCTGCCTTTGAATTGAATGTTAATCCTCCCATTATCTACTCGTGTACTGCTTATTTGCTGTCTGCAGGCTAAAGCCAATCCCAGCTGATTTTTGAAGTGTGCTGGGGCTGCACCCTCAACAGGTTGAGAGTCTACTACAGGCTTACCACAGACAACCATTCACACTCATATTTACTATTTTCTATGGGCAATATACAGTAGCCTGTTAACCTAATCCACACGTTTTTGGACTGTAGGTGAAAAACCATAGGGACTGGAAGAAGCTCACACCTGCAAACTGTACATTGTAAGGCCTTGGTCGGCTGCGAGGTTTGAACCCACAACCTTCTTAGTGGTCACTAGTGGCCGCCCCTGTCTGTGCATGTACTGTAATAATGTTTTCCTTCTGTCTGTTTAAGGCGACAGGTACGAATCACGCTCCAAATGGGATGATGACTGGGAGAGCAATAAAGGTGCTTTTCCATTTAGTGAAAAACTGGGAGAGATCAGTGACAAGATTGGCAGTACAATTAACGACACCATAAACGTGTTTCGCAAGAAAGACAGAGATGACTCACCGGACAGATTCAGGTCAGTGCCTCAGATGGTGTCGTATCTTAATATGCTAACACGTTTAAGTAGTACATAACTGACCGTGTCAACCGAAGGAAAACAACACAGCAGGACCTCTGAACTTCAGTCCTAGGCAGGATCTTGTCCTGCTACTAAAACACATACGTGAGCCGCAGTTTAAGGTCTTCATTAGTTTATGGATTAGTTGTCTTATTGGTCATGCACACAGGAAGTTATTCACTTGTCACCCACACTTGGCCAATGAAAATTTGCATTAGGGCCATTCACTTAATCTTCCAGATGTTCTAGGCTTTGGTTGCATAGCTAACCATCTCATGTAGTGATAAGCTGCTTTTTTTTGTTGTTGTTTGTTTTGATGTAGAATTAAAGTCATGGACATTATTTCTTCACTGTAAATGTCAGAAGTCGTCTTGTTTTAAAACATCTAAAGTGCTGCTTGACCGTTTCTGTACCCTTTTGAACTTTACATTGTTCTGCATAAATATGTTAAACAATGAGTTAAAAATATTACATCTGATTTTATTTACTGAGGAATAGTATCTAATATCACATACCTGTGAGTAGCAGTGTGAGAACGTTTGCTTTCTGGTGTGACAGGCCACCATGTTTCACAGATGGGATAAGGTTCTTATGCTGGAATGCTGTGTTTTCTTTACTTCAAACACGTCTCTGTGTTACCAAAAAGTTCTATTTTGCTTTCATCCATGCACAAAACATTTTCCCCAGTGTCCTTCTGGCTGTCCATGTGATCTTTAATAAACTCTAGAAGGGCAACAATGTTCTTTTTGGAGAGCAGTGGCGTTCTCCTTGCAACCCTGCCATGCACACCATTGTTGTTCAGTTTTCTCCTGATGGTGGGCTCAAACTTTAGTGTTAGATAATGTGAAAGAGGCCTTTAGTTGCATACAGTGCCTTGCAAAACTATTTACCCCCGTTAGCATTTTTTATGTTTTGTTGCCTCACAGCCTGGAATTAAAATGGATTGTTTAAAAGTTTGCATCATTTCATTTACAGAACATGCCTACAACTTTGAAGGTGTGATTTCTTTTTTCTTTCTTTAATTGTAAAGAAAACAACAAATAGGACAAAATAACAGAAAACTTCAGCATGCATAACTATTCACCCCCTAAAGTCAGTACATTGTAGAGCTACATTTTGCGGCAAATACAACTGCAAGTCGGTTTATATACGTCTCTTGCCACTGAGATTTTTGCCCATTCCTCAGTGTGTACGGCTTATTGTGGTCCCATGCACAGATACACCCGTTTCTGCTGTGGAACTCTGCAGCTCCTTCAGGGTTACCTTTGGTCTCTGTGCTGCTCTATGATCAATGCCCTCCTTGCCTGGTCTGTGAGTTTTGGTGGGTGGCCCTCTCTTGGCAGGTTTGTTGTGTTCTTTCCATTTGAAGACGATGGATTTGATGATGCTATGGGGATCATCAAAGATTTTTTTTTATAACCCAACCCTGACTTGTACTTCTCAACAACTTTGTCCCTGTCTTGTTTGAAATGCTCCTTGGTCTTGTGATGCCTCTTGCTGAGTGGTGTTGCAGCCTTTGGGGCCTTTTAGAAAAGGTGTGTTTATACTGACAGATCATGTGACACTTAGATTGCACACATGTGGACTTCATTTCACTTATGTGACTTCTGAAGGTAATTGGTTACACCTGCACTTTGATGGGCTTCATAGCAAAGGGGGTGAATACATATGCACATGCCAATTTTCAGATTTTTATTTTTAAATTATTTTTTATTAATTTATTATTTCATTTATTATTTTATTTATAACTTTTAGTTTTAAATAATTTTTTCTCCCTTCACTTCACCAACTTAGACTATTTTTCTGCATAAAATTTAGATTTAAAAAATTTAATTAGAGGTTGTACTGTAACAAAATAGGTAAAACGCCAAGGGCGTGAATACTTTTGCAAGGCACTGTAGATTTTACCCGGGTTTGCTCTTGGAGTGATGTTTGTTTGGATTTGTTTTAAAGTCTAAACTGATTACAAATTGTTTTGAAAACCTTTCCAGTTTGACGAGCAGTTAAAACTCTTTTTCTGAGGTTCTCACCAATCTCCTTTATTCGTGCCGTTATACACCTCCTCCAAACCCATGTGTTCTGAAGACTTTGATAAAAGAAAAATTAAAAATAAAATAAAAGTAATTGTAAAAAATGCTGTTTCCCCTAACCCTACCGACCCAGGAAAATTGTGCTGACTCAAAAGTTTTTTTTGGCATGTGAAAGAAAAAAAAATTTAACTAAAGTGAGCAACTTCTGAGGTTTTTTTTTTTTTTTTTTTTTTTTTTTTTTTTTTTTTTTTTTTTTTTTTAATGCATCGAGGCACCTGCCAGCTGGTAATTTTGTTTACGTGACCTTAACCTATGGAGTCAGCACAAGTGCTTCGTATGTATTAGAGACTTGCAGCCAATGAGAATACATTTCAGTGTGCAGCCAGTTGCAACACTTTATCCTATTAGCTAACTTTATTTTGGCCAGTGTAGTGAAGAATAATCTAGACTGCGCACCGCCCCGTCTCTTGTGGGTAACTGGCTTAAACTTCTAGTCAAGTCAAAAATCCTCCTTGGTGCTTGTTTTGTGCTGTGGATCCGTGTTATTTCTGGGCTAAAATGGTTTGTTCGTGTTGCGCTGTTGGCTGTGAAAACTGTGCATATGTCACAAAGCAATCTCTTTTCACCTTCTTTATAAATTCTTTATAAATCTAGAGTCATGCTGATATTTATGGATAAAAGCGAGCCTAGTTATTCACTGACAAGATTCTACAAGAGTTAAAAGAGCAGAAGCTGCCAAAAGATTTAGCTTATTTTTAAAGGTGCTGCCATGATTGTGCTCGTAGCATGTGGTGCTTATTTAAGAGTTTAAGTTGAACGATGTCTCCTTGTGTATAAATCTTTACTCGAGAATTCGACTAAGAGCAACATAATGTGAAATCATCTTTATTGGTGTGAGTTTGTCTACCTGTAAAAGAAATATTAAACAACTGCTTACCTAAAATGTATTCAAATTAGTATTTTTGATTCTATCTTTTCTTCTGACACTTGGTGTAAAGTTCCAGCGGTAAGAGTAGGATGTAGGAGCTGTAGTGATACCGCAGGAGAAAGTTTTGGGAGTAGGCAGGACACTGTGTTCTCTGAAGGCCATAAATCTGTACATAGCACTAGCTTGTGGCTAAGTGTCACGTTAGCCTAGCTTACTTGCTAAAACTGACTAAACAAGCTAAAACTCGTTAAATCCAGCTTTTGCCGTGTTTTCAGCCTTTTTAGAGCATCTAGCTGGAATTAACTAACAGAAAAATGAAGAGTGCATGTTTAATTCTTTAGAAATGCACTCTTGAGTCACACAGCCTGAGTTTGTGGCTTCCCTTTAGCATGTGGTATCAACATGATATTCAAATTCTAGTTCTAGATATGTCATTATAGTTTCACCCTGAAGAGAGCTGGGACATGCAATAATGAAGACCACCTGTAATTCTTCCTCCACTACAAACCTACGAGTTTAATCCATATAGGTATCTATTAAATATTAAACTGATTTTAGTTGAATAAAATCACAGCATGTAGAAAGTTTGCTTGTAAGAGACCGGATTGGATTTTTCACTTCTCTCCCACTGAAATAATTCCGTCCCAGTCTCATAAAATTAGAAAAAAATTATTCTGCACAATCCTAATTTCATGACGAGACAAAAAAATAAATAAAAATCCCGTCTCAATCCCAGGACAGAAAAAAGTACTCCTGTCTCATGCCATGAATCACTCACTCACTTGCCATTCTAGGGTCATCTGGAGGCTGGCACCTATCTCAGCTGACACTGGTTTTACACCCCGAGCAACTCGCCAGACCATCGCAGGGCAAACACTCACAACCATTTACACTCACACCTAGGAGCCAGTTAGAACAGCCAATAAGCCTAGGGTGCATGTCTTTGGACTGTTGGTGGAGACCTTCCAATACATGACAATACAGTAGTTGAATCAATGTCTCATGATGGATCCTCAATTCAGTGTATTATTCCGCATAATTTTTTAAATGGTTAACGGTAATGATGACATTTTGAGGTCAGAGGTTCCTGCTACTATTAGTTGTTCTCCTGCTACTCAAAAACTGTTTGAAAGCCCTGCTTCCGTGATATTGAAGATCAACTAGCATAACATTTGTATAGTAAACGGAGGCAAAATAATATTCAACATAATTTGTCAGAGACAGATTTATTTATCTACTTAAGATATATTTAGGGCGCATCTTTGTCAAAATGCCAAAACGTGAAAGATGGCTAGAGCAGTAAAATGTTTCCTTGCAAAGATTCTTCAGCAAATGGACTAATGACAGTAACGCAAGTTTCTATGAAAGGATTTAATT
Source organism: Porochilus rendahli (assembly GCA_039654305.1). NCBI lineage: Eukaryota > Metazoa > Chordata > Actinopteri > Siluriformes > Plotosidae > Porochilus > Porochilus rendahli. Next base: position 32,258,948 of record JBCNYG010000022.1, on the reverse strand, counting down.
TTAATTGCAGAATTTCACACTATGAAGATTTTCTCAATAAATAAAGGCTTGACTATATTGACCACCTTTGTTTAACTGTGGTTTATTTATCGATTTTTAGGATTTGTGTAAAAATTGTTTTTTTTTTTTTTATGTTTCAGGTCATTAATGCAGAAATATCGAAAGTTCTAAAGTGTTCACAAACTTTCAAGCGCCTCTGTCCATTACATTTGTTAGGAATTCATGGTTAGAGTGCAGGGTATCCATTGTATAGCAACCTTGGAGCAAAAAAAGTTAAGGGTCTTGCTCAGGGGCCTAGCAGTGGTACCTCTGCCAGTGCGGATGTTTCAACCCCCAATTTTCTGTTCAGTGACCCAAAGTATTTTATCATTGAGCTAAAGGGTGTCCTTTAGATCCCATAAGTATTCCCATCAACCCAAAGTAAAAAAAAAATTTAAAGTCTTCCAGAATCTCTATTTACACTAAAAATATGTGTATTTTCATCATCAATTGGTTTTTACTTACATTTTTGAAGTTGCAGTGTTCTAAAATGCATTCGCTAGTTTGCATTAGCCGTTTTTAAAAAGCCACCATTTGTAGTATGTTTTACTCTTGCAAAAGTGATGAATCGTGAGAATCTGCAAAAATTACAGTAATACATATATTAAACTGGCAAATTGGATATAAATTAGTAAACTTGAATAAAATAAAGCTTGATATAATACTGCACTATGATTACATACATCAGACAAATGTCTACTTGTATACGTGGACACATGGTATATAGCTCAGTGCATAGTGTGGTTTGGTTTGATTGCACAGCAGCTCGTCGGCTGTTCTGAGGTGTGCTTGCTTGTTTTTGTTTGTTTGTTTGTTTGTAAGACATATTTTTGATGCATGTGCTTTTGAGTATTTTCTTAACTTGAGAATGTGGACAAGGCAGTTTGCAATGTTACAATTGTCTAAACTCCATGCAAATTGTGTTCTTCAAGTGAGACAGAGGAGGAGAGAAACCGAGATTTCCGAAACAGGCAGTCAGGCAGAACCGAATTCAAAGATGAAGAGGAGAACGTGGCAACCAAAAGTGTTCAGATTGCTCAGGCCACCGAGACAAGTGCTAATCGAAAAAAAGGTGCCACGCCATCAAAAACCATCGACCTGGGGGCAGCTGCACATTACACTGGAGATAAACCTGCCACAAATGCAGATACTGCAAAGGTAATCAAGAGTGAAGAGTCTTTATATTTGTTAGTTGCTAATACATCACCCATAGGGAGTGGTTCATATGAAATCAGAAACCATGGAGATATACGGTGTCAAAAATAAAAGCGAATGTCAAACGTGGGTGAAAATCAAAAGCTTATACGTACGATTGTGACTGAATAAAATGTTACACATACTTTTTTTTTTAATGGTATGTAATTATTGATGTGGATAGTGTTTAATCATTTCTCACCTTTCCTGCATCAGCCAACTGTCTCGGGTACAAGTCAGTCCAGTGGTGGTGGTCTGGTGGACTTGTTCATGGCAGATTCTCCACCCAAGAAGCCAGCTTCTACAGGTTCTCTCACACATGCACATGAATATATTTGATAAAATCATAGCAGTGAGCTCTATGTCGGTGAGAAGAGTGTAAAGTAAACAGCCGTTGTCAGCGAAATAATGCTGGATTACAATTCAATATTTGAGGTTCATTTGCCTGAATTCGTATTACCTGCTGTCATTCAGTCCTGTTTAAAACCTAATGTGGTGAGGTCAGGGATCAGGGAACAGATCACGTTCAGGTAGTTCTGATCCACTGCTGAAGTAAAGCGAGGACACTAACAGGGTCCTAACACGGCCGAGAGATTTTGAACAGTCTGTGTCTGTGAGCGTGCGTGTGTGTGCACGCACAAAGTGCACCAGATGGGCTGTCCTGTAGCCCTTGTCCACTGGAGCAGTTAGTTGCCAGGTCCAGATGTTAGAGTGGTCCCTTGTGGAGTTGGAGTGCTGAGCAGATGTGTTGTCCCCATTTCCTCCTATCTCCTTCTCCACTTTCCTAATATAAACCAGTCAAACAGCTGCTTCTGTCTCACAGCATCAGTTTTTTAATGGCATGCTACTAAATCCAACAAGAAACTGGGGCGTTTTTTTGTGGGCAGATAACACGCCAACAGCCAGTCTTTTTTCCCTTCTGAGGCTGATCGTAAAGAAAACTAATGTGGTGTCACAGTTACTTGAAAGTATATTACACTAGATTTAAAAATAATGTTTTTGTAATGTAAAGCCAGACATCGTGATTAAATAAATAAATGGTACAAGACTGAAGTGAAAAACGAATACAAGTTTCCTCAATAAAACCTCCCACGTTACAAAGGTTAAAAAAAATTAGTTCAAGATATTCAAATTATTATTTAAACACATGAAACTTCATTCAGTACAGTAAGGATGGAAGTGGCGTTCTTGATGTGAGATTGTCCTCGCAATTTCTCAGGAACTCCCTGCAGCTAAAGCGTGCTTCTGCACAGAACGTCTCAGACACCGCGTAACAAATCGCCTCAATGCTTCAGTGTTCTCCGGCGTACTAGCGCTCCGAGGTCGATGAAGTGATTCTCTCACAATGAAATTCTCAACCCACTGCAAGATTATTTTTCTGACCTGAAACTTACGGTGTCCATGGAATATGTAAACAGCTTCGAAAGGCCCTCGGTGCAGTGATCTCAGAACAGTTGTTTGGGTAGAATGCTTTGACAGCGAACACATGGTGTGCTCCCAACCACACCATGTTGGAGACTGAGAACAGTTGGGATTTGGGCTGCAAACAGACCTTAGCACCTCTCCTGCCTCGCTAAATATGATGTGTGCAAATAATGATTTGTTCACCTTTTAACCCTTTTTTTAAACCGTAGAAATGTGGGAGGGTTTTTTGGGGTCACCCTGTAGATGATTATTCAGAATTAATAGGTTGGTTCTGAAGCCATCAGATCCAATTCCAAGCAGGAATTAGACTGTGTCCATATGATACCAGTCCATTGCCGGGCGCTACCCATAAACATGGTGGCACACTCATCGTCATGTAGGGGAAATTTAGCATAGCCAGTTCACTGACTTATGAGAAGGAACCTGGAAGAAACCTTTGAGGACACAAAGAAAGCATGTTCAGTAGTCATTCAGTAACCCTCAGCTCATACACATAACTGTTCAACTTGTTCTTGCCAGATCATCACTTCTCATACATTTGTGAGGCTATGCAAATTATATAAACAGTACATAGGTACACTTCAGGCGTTTAGCATTCTGCAGCAGGGTGTATTCACGTCTTTATTCAAAATCAGAAAAACCGTGGGTAGGATTGAATATTCCCGTTGGGTTAACAGACTGTTTCTAACACCTTAAAGTTTTTTAAGTAAATTAATTTGGTCCCTAAAGTGGGTAGTGTGGAGCATTCAGTGACTGTTAGGTTTGATTTATTTTCCTTAATAAGTGAAGGTATTGTATTCTGTGCAGGCAGGTATGAGTCTTGCCACAAATATATGCCAAGTCATCATACGCAAGAATGTTCATGT
>JBCNYG010000022.1:32139127-32150688 GCA_039654305.1 Porochilus rendahli | reverse complement strand
TTATCTTGCAGGTTTAAATTCAAATTCAAATTTTATTTGTCACATACAAATTATACACGGTACACACTTAGTACGACTGTCCAAGATGTAAAGAATATACTGTTAAACAATAAATAAGAAATAAGAACAATAACTAGACTTTAAAGGATTTTCAATTACAAGGTTATATATAATAAAGGCTAAAATCAAATCAGTAACAACCAGTTACCTTTGGATTGATCTAGGTTTCATGAAACACTCACCTGCAGACACTGCAAACAAAGCACTTTGGGTGATATGTGTGGCCAAGGGCTGATACCACCTCTCCTGTGATAAAGTCCTCACAGCTGTCACACTTTGTGCCATACAAACGCTGGTAGTCTGCTGTGCATATGTACTCGCCTTTCTTCTGAAAAAATCCGGAACGGGCCAAGTTACAGCCACACACTGCCAGGGACAAAGTGTATGATTAGAATAAAGCAGCTACACAAAATTGAACAGATTACTTTCCATCCCCACCCTGTAATATTCAGGATTATGTAAATCTTTTCTGCGTCATGGTCCAATAATTATTTGATACAGAACTCTATCTCTCTCTATATAGAACCCTCTACTCTCTCTCTCTCTCTCTCTCTCTCTCTCTCTCTCTCTCTCTCTCTCTGTCTCTCTCTCACTCACACACACACAAATTATGAATGATTTCTTAGTCAAGTAAATTCTGTACACCCCATAATAATGCAATTTGCTGACATGCCAAGGTTTCTTTTATCCACATAGCAAGTCTTGGTTAGCAAAATTTAAGTTCAGAAGTGTAGTCATGCTCCACATGTAACTGTAATTGCTTTATTGTCAAACATTATTAAGAATCTAGGATATTTGTATTATGAACTTTACAATAAAGCAGCAACCTTGACTTGACACCTCCTGTCGGTTGCCCGAATGGCTCCCCATTGACAGTCTCAGAATTGGCCTATTTTCAAGCTGAAGTATCTCCCAGACTATTCATTACAGAAGGGTTTTAAATTACAATATACACAGTAAACATGGGAAGGTGCATGTGCCATATCGAGTCTCTAGATTTAAAACTGAGCTTTCTATAGACCCTCAAATTTGCTGCCACAAACAGAGCGAAGATGAAAAATTTCAAGCAGTTTCAGATACCCAGACTCTCATGATGTATCCTAGCTATAACCTTTAAGGTCTAGATTCATTAAATAATGGTAGCAAATATGAGCTGTTGAAAGTGTGAAGGTCCTATCTTAAACACTCTTTTTGATATAGCAATATGAAAGTGGCTCCTCGGAAAACGCTGCTCAAAAAGCGTCAGAACTCAGTTGCTAAAATATTTTCATGTGAAAAGTCTTTTCCCAATACGAAGTGTATGAGCATCCTTGGAAATTTTTTTTAAGCCAAATCCGAGATGGTTGAGCGGGGAGGTTTTCTTAAATTCGTATTTTTGGAATGGAATGACCCATATTCATTTCGCATTTCAGTTGACAGACGCAAGTTTGTGTTTTCATGGTAAATGTAATATTTTCTGGTTGACTCCAAACTTTTGAACAGTAATGTATATTCAGTTTCAGTTCACAGTATCTGTGTTGCACTTTTCAGTGACATTGTCACAAAGCAGCTTTACATAGTAACAACAAATTTACTAAAGAACTTAAACAGCTTTCTGGGAAAGCCTCTACATTCCCAATGAGCAAACCACTGCGACATCTCTCAGTCGACACGAAGAAGAAACCTTTAGAGGAACCAGACTTCAAGGGGACCCCATCCTAACCCTAATCCAGATCAAAATACAAACCACGTAGCGGAAGCTGAAGTCTAGTTGGTTATCTTATAACTGTACTGGTAATTGTAGTCTTAAATCATTTTACACTTTGTGTGTATATATTTTACTATATAACTTATTTTATTAATTTTGTTAAAATTACATTCATAATACAATTATAAACAGCATCAAAAATGAGAAATGGAGGGAAAGAGAAATTAATTTGGGGTGGGTAATCAGAATCAGAATACTTTATTAATCCCAGAGGAAATGGAGTGCTGTTCAGGGCATATCCCACCAGCTGCGATTGCTCCAGTTGAAACAGGATGGGGATGAATGAATTAAATTAGTTTGGCCAGCTTTCCAATATCATACCATGAACGAGATGCTAGATTGACAGTGCACATTTTACCTTTATTAACCATTAGAGGATACACTTTAGCTCTTCCTGTGTACTTTTGTTTTACAGTATGCTATGTTCCTGACTCTGGTGTTCTTGGCTGAACTTGTAGCGGGCATTTCTGGCTTTGTTTTCAGACACGAGGTGATTTAAGTATTTTATGAAAGTAAACTTTATTATTTATATATAGTATAATTGTTATATATTTATAAATCGCATCCTTTATTGATAGTGTTCTCTCTCTGTAGATCAAAGCAGTCCTTAAAGATGTATACTGGAATGCTGAAAGAAATTATAACTCTACAGATGCCAGAAACCAAGCAGTGGATTCCATGCAGAGATCTGTAAGCATTCACTCCAGCACAACCGTACACGTTTGATACACTGTGCTGTCTGTGAGTGTCAGCCTTCAGCAGGCATTTCGTATGAGTAACACCAAACAAAATATTTTCACCAAAACCTTTTGATGGAAGAGTACTTTTTGAAGTAAAAGTATCTTCATCTTTGGCCTCTTATTGCTGTAACTTAAGGTGGTATTTGCCATGAGTGTATGGACCACCCCGTGAAGCTTCATTTTAAAGTATTTTCCGCACTATAAGGCGCACCTAGAAGCCTTAAATTATCTCAAAAATCGTCCGTGCGCCATATAATCCGGTGCACTGAGTTCCAAAACCTGTAAAAATGTTGCGCGACTTTGGTAAGCGCGCTGCTTGATTGACTGTCGGACCATTTCCCGCCGACACAGGGACGTACTACGTACAGTACGCACGCTTGCCTCTGCCACGCCTCCGGTAGGTATACTACCGGTATGCTGCAAAACATTTGTTTGTCTAAGGCCCCCCGAAAATGGCACCGGTGAAGAGAAATGCTTACGAGGCACAATTCAAACTACAGGATATCAGTTACATGGGTGTAAATGGGAATAGAGCAGCTGCAAACCTACCTCCAGCAATGATGAGAGGGAACCCGGCATGTTTGATGGCGAAATTGCCCAGCTGTTTAATTCAGACACACAAGACGAGGACTTTGATGGCTTTTTGGGAGAAGATTGATTAAAAAATATTTAAAAAATAGAGTATTGTTAAATTTAAAACTTATTGTTTTGCTTCCGTTACCTTTTTTTTGTAGACCGTATGCTTAAGCATGCTCCTTATAATCCGGTGCGCCTTATGTATGGGTTAAGAACAGAAATAAAAACAGAAATTGAGACTGCGCCTTATAATCCGGTGTGATTTATGGTGGCGGAAAATACGGTAATTATTTGACTTTTCATTTGTGCAATACAACTCATTGTGTGGGCTTATCGACAGTTATGTATTTATTACAGGAATCCTGTTGTTCAGCAGATGTTTACTATGCTATGCTTCAGTGCGTATTCTATATTTAATTCAGTTACATTTTATTTGTATAGCACTTTTTACAGTTGACTTTGTTGCATAGAAGCTTTAGATACTAAAACTGAGAGATTGGGGGTCAGAAATTACCCCAATGTCTGATGAAACTGAAAGACCTTTCAAAGTGACAATGTAATCATAAAGCTTATTTCTACCTGTAATTGGTCCGAGTACAAGTACTTCTGTCTTATCAGAACTTAATAAGAGGAAGTATCCAGGTTTCTTTACACATTTTATTGTTCTGGCATCTCTCCTTTGGCTTTGCTGAAATATACAACTTTGTGTCATCACCATAAGATAATATTACCCAAAGAGCGAAAAAGCAGAGAGCCTAAAACAGAACCCTGTGGAACACCGTTCTTAACAATACTATGTAAAGAAAAATAATTTACATCTACTAACTGATAATGATGAGTTAAAGAAGAGCTGAGCCAGGAGTGGCCCATTACCTTAACTCCAACTCTATTTTCTTTGCCATCAAGGAGACCGATAGATGATTATAAAAGCCGAGCTCATAAAATGCTTAAAGTCTTATAATTTGTGATATTGCTGATTTATTTTTGCTTATTGAAGTCCGTAATCATGCCAGTAATGGTGTATTCCTGTGATGTATAGCTGAAGTGCTGTGGTGTGTATAACTACACTAGCTGGGGACAGACTGAGTACTTCAAACAGTACGGCGTACCAAAAAGCTGCTGTATGCCTCTGGCGAATTGTACCACTGAAAATCTCAAAGATCTCAACCTGGCTCGAACAGTGGTGTACCAACAGGTGAGATTACAGTTTACTGTCTGTGAACATGGGTCTAATAAAATTGATGTTATGCCTAAGCCATGAAATTATAAAGTAAATCAGTAAATGAAAATAAAAAAATCTGTTTCATTTATTTTCTGGTGCAGGGCTGCTTCACTCTGGTGACTACTGTGATGGAATCTAATTTGGGAATCATTGCTGGGATATCTTTTGGAATAGCATTCTTCCAGGTAAGACCTTTTTTATGTTTAAATTTAAAGCACAAGCATTTCTAATGTGACAGTTTTTAATATATATAAATAAAAGAGAAAGTAAAACAAAAAAAAGGGGGAAAAAACTAAGAGTACCGTGACCGTGCCAGCATGCAAAACATTTGGAATAAGTGTGTGATTGGCAACAAGTGACCATTAGCAGGAACCTCGGCGCACGAACCCAAGCCACCTCGCACCAAAGACGACCCCAGGCCTACTCAGAGGGCAGCAGAGGAAAGCCCCAGCCAGAGCCCCAAGGCCCCAGAGGCAGCCCCCCTCCCCCAAGGCAGAGGGCCCGCACCACGTCCAGGAGAACCAGGCCCAGACAACCACCCGGTGCAGGCCAGCACCCACCCCGATGCTCCGTCCGCACAGCCCGGAGACCGGGGCACCTCCGACCCTGCTTCCCCACCCTCCTCCCCACCAACTCCCACACTCACACATCCACTTTCATACCCCCCTCCCACCATGCCCTGCAGGGGACGGCCCAGGCAGAGCAGAGGACGACGAGCCCTAAATCCGGTCCCCACCACCACACCCCCCCAGACGCGGCAGACCAGGCATCCCGCAGGGCCAGCAGCCCTCCATCAGCGCAGCCAACCTGGGACCCAGATCCCGGTGACAAACCCACCCTGCCTGCCCCTGGGGGTGCCCAGGGAAACAAGGGCGTGAGAGGTCCCCATTTCCCTCACCCTCTTGACTATGTGCTGATTGCAATTAAAATTGAGGGGCAGTGCTGTTATGCTGGGAGCGACACCGCCCTAGTAGCCCCGCTCGCCATGCACTACCTGGCACGCCCCCCATAAGTTGTTCATGTGTTGTGTTTGGAGTGTAAAATGTAGTTAAAACTCAGAGGTGAGTCGCCTGTTGGTGCAGCCAAGAAGACCACTAAGATGGCCCCTCCACTCCACCCCGCGTGACATACCCACCTCCCAAGTCCCTATGTGTATGTGTGAGTGTAAGGGAGTTGGGGATGTCAGTCTGGAGGGAAGCAACCTACCCTCCAGATAGAGAGCTGCGTGCAGCACTAAGCACCCCCTGGGCCACCCAGCAACTGCAACCAACGAGTTACCACTGACCCCAGAAGGCACCCGCCCACCACACGCCCAGGGGGGAAGAGGAGGAGAGCGAGAAGGACAGCGGACCCCTCCCCCGACCATAAACACACACACACACACCTCCCCACACATGTCCCAGAACTCACCCTACCTTCCTTTTATACTTGTTATAACATGCTTAAGTCGCTTTTTTGAATCGTGGACATCGTGGCCCCAGTTTAAACCCAAGGTTATTACTGACAGTCACAAGGACAGCCACTAGTGTTTTTTTCCATTACATTACTCACTTGTAGCACTTATTTCAGTCAAAATGTTCTTTTAAATATTGGTTCAAAGACGAGGTGCGACCAGATATCCCTCCATATATGTTTTAACTTCTGTCACAGCTTATTGGTGTATTCCTGGCATGCTGCTTGTCACGCTACATCACCAACAACCAGTATGAAATGGTTTAGGCATTTCAGGTAAGCCTATTGTTTTCTTGTGTTTTTACAAAAATGCTTTCATTTGAATGATAATTAACCTGCTTTACCAAGAAACTTTACATCATTTCTAATTATTTGACTTCTTCATGAATGTTGCTAATTGGATGAGCACATTTGATTTGATGTAATTCTTGTCTATTGTAGGTGTAAACATGCGGAACTGGTCCATGATATTCAACACAAAGGGAAGCCATACAGTTTTAGAATTATCTTTCATTTTAGGAAATGCTCCAGCTACCTTTTTAAGTGTTAGTGCATGGCAACTAGATTGAAGGGAAGGATTTAATCTTCATGTCTTTTCACAGTTATTCATTTTGCTGCGATTAATGTGCTTTTTTTTGTAGTTTGTAAACTGAAATTATGAAATGGATTCACAGAAAGTGGAGTATGTGCAGGTTTTAAACTGTTAAATTTATAGTATAGACATTGAACGACTTGCCTTCTTGGTCTAAATATCACACATTTTTCAGTTTAGTCAATTGGGAAATTGTATTTGTTAACAGTAGATCAAATGCATTGTTATGAATTGTGGGAAATAAATGAAGGTTATGTTGATATGAGGTGTCATTGCATATTAAAACATTATTTCATGTAATCTTGCCTTACCAAAAAGATACTGACCTTCAGACCCTTCATTATGGGTCAACATTTAATGTGAATATGAAGCTCACTCACGTCAACCAGTGATGTTTCTTAATGAGAATTAGTGCAAGTGCATGTATTGCTTTTGTTGATTGGGTGGTTTTATGGTAATGTATTTACACTCCCTGCAACTCAATGGATGGCTCATGTGCCTCTACAGACTGCTTACCCAAGGTTTTTCTTCAGCCAGTTTTTTGCACCCCCCTGCCAACTTTTTGTTTTTTTTTCCAAGTCTACTGGAGTGACGCATAGCCTGATTATTAAGTTTCATCGTCGTGTATGTCTTAAATTAACATTTTTGAAGCAAGTAGTATCTGTATTTTTCTGTCAGAGGTAATTCAGTGTTAATAGGTTGCTTTGTGATGTGTGAACAGCATGTATTGTACATCAAAATCAGTAAACAAGTGTAATACATTCTTTTGGTCTGTGTGAAATCAGTTGAGGTGTGTCTAAAAATTTCCGTAATGGTAATTTATTTATTTATTTATTAATTTATTATTAATAGCGCTGACAAAGTGCACAAGGTGGCAGCATTGATCCAGTGTTTACAGAGAACCAGTGCTACGTTTTCAGGATCTTTTGAGTGTTTCTGGAGGTTCCCGAATAAATGAATGAAGCACAAAAACAGCAGCTCCAATAACATTTAAGCACGGATCCTTGCTGTTTTTGCATATTTCTTACACACATTTTATGAAATGGAAAAAATGACTGACTGCCCTGACCAAAGTCTTTTGCTGATATAGTGGCTTACCGTGAAAAAGAAAAAAATCATATTCTTTGTTTTCAAACATTGATTGGAGTAGATTACATCGGATATGATTCGAATAAATAAAAGCTACATATTTAAGTGTTAAATGCTTCATGTTGACCGGTATAAATCTACCAATTCACTAGTAAATGCCTGTTTTATTGTCCATTATCAGTTAATCCTGGCTGAATGTAAAGGTTTTCTGGAGAAGCCACCCCAGCTCACAGGCTTAGTCTCTTACGTGTTCTATATCTCGTTTTGGTTCTGTGTACCAGAGGAATGATCTTGTGCATGTGTATTACCTTGGCATTGGCACACCAATTGGTAGAAAGTTAGGTTTTAGATGAAGTGTTAAACAGAGGAAGACATGATTTCAATAGAAATAAAGAGGATGTTTATTAACGCCATGGCACCCGGTGCAGGGGTTTTCAGAAAGACGATGTCGGTTTCATTTTATTTGCAAGAGATACACCACTGTTTGATTATTATTTAATATACCTGGAAACTGGGTGGCCTCCTCTAAACACTGATCCAAATAAAGTGTGTTTGTTCCACTGCTTCCACTGCACTGATAAAAGTCTGCATGGAGGATAATTAGAGACACAAATGAGAATTATTTTGTACATTAAATAAGATTTTTTTTAAAAATTCAGTTTTATTTGTATAGTGCTTTTTACAATTGACATTGTCACAAAGCAGCTTTGTATAGGAAATTAAGTTGGGGAGGAGTCTAAAAAAATTTCTACAACCCTCTAAGATGAGCAAAAAAACAATCAGAATAAAAATAAATGTTACCCATTGTGTTATTTTAATGTTATGTCAATTTATCGAGCTTAAAGACCTGGAATGGGAGGTTCGGTTCGGGTTTAAAAGAGAAAAATAACGTCTCACATAGATGGCGTCTTAATTCAAGGGCGTGTCCATCGTGGACGATGACGCTGGATTGGCTCTAGAGAATGTCAATCATGCTTTGAACGTTATACGATTGGACGAGTCGCTCTCTGGGGGCGAGTCAGAGCTATAAAACCCTCCTAGTGTAGTTTCCGACAGGAGAGTGTTTCTTGTTCGGGGTGTGGAGCGGAATAAACCAGCTGTTCTTGGACAATTGTGTTCGAGGTTTCAGTTTTCATCCAGGTGAGTGTTCGCGGTGTTTGTGAAGTTTGGTTTTACGTCGTGTCAGCTGTGTGTTTGTGTTAATCCGCTGAAGGGCTTTTGGTCATCCGGCTTATCTGAGTATCAGCTGCAGCTCCTTTCAACACGCCATGCTGCTGATTTACAATAAAAACAACGGCGATTACCTGCTTCTGTCCAGGAAGTCATGCTGGCTGTGTCCGGCTAGTTTTGTTTTATGGCGGTGACTCCATAGCTGCTGTGTGTAGGGCTGATCTCTTCCTGATTACGGAACCGAAGTCTGACGTGTTTGTACCTCCCCAGGTTCGCACTCCGTTGACATGATGATGCAGATCAGCTCGGACTCCAGCACGCACAAGCACTCCCTCCTGAACGTCATGAACCGCTTCCTCGCTGCGGCCAACAACATGGACGAGACCATCATGGTACCCAGTTTACTGCGGGACGTACCACTGGAGGAGCAAGCCGGGGGCACCTCGGTGCACCACCCCGGCGAGCTGTCCTTCCCGAGCAAGCAGAGGGACATGTACGAGCACTACTTGTTGCTGAAGTCCATTAAGAACGAGATGGAGTGGGGCTTGCTGAAGCGTGATCTGGGCGGCGGCGGCGGCAGCTTCCTGGAGATGGCGGTGAAGCAGGAAGAGGAGCAGCAGGTACCAGGCGAGCCCACGGAAGTCCACACGGACTTGGAAAGCCAGTTCCACTTCCACCTCCGGGGACTCTTTGGGGTCCTGTCCAAGCTCACAGACCAGGCTGATCACCTCACCAACCGCTACAAGAGAGAAATCGGCGGTGGGAGTCTACTACGATAGAACTGGGATCTAAAGCTGTATCATATGCACTTGGCGAGGGATCAGCACATCTGCTCCTGCCGGGGGAAGCGTGTTAATCTGTCCCTCGGAGACCTCGACCTGTTTCCAGCTGCACACCTAGTCAGAAATTCTGCCTGGATGGGGAATGAAAAGAGACAGGCTGAGGTTTTTCTTCTTTTAACTTAAAGGCTCCACATGACAATAAGTAATAATCCTTTCTGTAAGTCTGTAACCAGCACTATTCCTAGCCCTTAAAAGAACTAATATCTGATTACAGTTTCCCTGAGGGTGTTTTGGAGAAAAATTGAATGCTGGTTATTTAGTTTTTCTTCACGTTCCACGTGTTCCTGTAATATCACCAGGCTGAGTTTTAACAAAAAGGTTAATTTTAGCTTGCTGCTCTTGTGCACTCCAACCAGTAAGAGATGAGAAGTTCTCCATGGAGACCATGTATGTGGATTTGTGTGACCTGTCTGAGTACTACTGTTGCTACATACCTTTTTGTCCTAAATGTTTAATTTTATATTAAAGGAAATGAATAAAATAAAACAGACTGGCTTTTGTGTGCATCAATTTTTTTTCTTTCTTTTGAGACTAGTAATTTTTAAATGGTGCGTTAATCTACGTGGGAGTGACTGGCGTGTTTGGACCTGAAAGTTGCACCCCTGGCTGTCTCGTACAAAGCCCTTGCAAATATTGAAAGCTGGACATGCATGTTTCTATTGCACTGCTTTGGATTGATAAATTGAAGTAATTGAAAACGGCGACCTAATGCTGTCGTTCCTCTGTATTTCTGCTCTCGAAGTTGTATTTGAACAGGGGGTGTTTTATTTTTTTCTGCTTATTAGAGCGTGTTGGCTGTCACTGAATGCAGTTGGGATTGTTTTCACAGGTCTGATGCATTGGCTGTTCCCAAGGTTATGCAATTTCCTTTAGTTTTTCTCTTTTAAAATGACACGGTTGTCACAACTTCATTTTGGTTTATTCTTGAAAACAAATTGTTTTCAAGGCAAAACTCAGAGCTCAATTCACGACTAGATATTCAGTGTTTTCAACAAGGCACGTCAGTCATATGCTTTGATATTTTCTCGCTTGGAAAATAGTGTTCATACAAAGCGTACGAAGTTTAATACCCACAAATGTGCTGAAATTAAAGCTGATCTACTGACCCAAGATTCTTCAGTGTTTACAAAAAACAGACGTTTACCATTCCAGTAGTTTCGGAGGGGACTGTATAAAATCTAAAGCCTCATTGCACAGTTTCCTACGTTCATTATTCAAGGGAGAAAGCGCTTTAGCAACTCCACCACATTGCTCCACTGGTGCTGATGAAATGTATTACAACAGTGTATTTGAGCGGTTTCAGTGTCACAGAGGTCACTTTTCAGATGTATGAACATTTTTCTGTCTGGTCTGACCGCTGATGCAGTGTTGCAGCTGAATTTAAAAATATGCAGAAGTAGCGCCAAAGCAAAGGGATTTTCAATAAGCGTTGTGTCGAGACGTTGAAACCGCTGCCAACAAAACATATCTTTAATCCATTGGCTTGTGTTAACTGTGTATGAAAATATCCCAATATAAGCTGACCCTGAGTCACGTGCTCGTACAGAGACACAAGTGTACTTACTGAAACCATTAAAAGTGTGGCAACATCTGAGTGGCGTATCACAGCCCCTTTTTCCTGATCACAAGACAACTGCATGATCATGCAGACCAGACTTGACATTGTCTTTGCCAGAGAGCTCTCCGGGCTGGATTTATATTATGTGACAATCACGATCTCAACGGCTATAAAAGTAATGACCTAATTATGCAAGATCTGTCCACTGTGTGGGGAAACTAGCCAATCAGTATTAAAACACAAAGTAAATTGTGTATTGGTGATCTGGTAAACAGAACTCTGCAAATTATAGTTGTAAGTCTGCCTAAATGTGACTCATCAAATCTGGTATGTGTATATAGAGAGAAACCCACATGAGCATAAAGAGACCACGCAAACCCCAAAAAGAAACACCCTCGCCATAACCTGGACTCAAACCCCACAGTTTCTTTCTTGCTGTGAGGTGGACATGCTAACCAGTACACCACAGCGACAGCGACAGCGACGCCTCTCGTTGAAGAATTCTGTTCAAGA
>JBCNYG010000022.1:32115042-32128980 GCA_039654305.1 Porochilus rendahli | reverse complement strand
TGCTCATAGAGGTCTTGTGAACCGCGCGTAGTCTGGACCTTTACCTAGGACCTGTTTGCCCTGGGTGACTCTTCCAGGGGCATAACGCCCCCGACAACATCACACGCAAAACTCCTCCACCACGATAAGGTGGAGGAAATTGCCCTATTGTCTGATTTAAAATTTAGGATACACCAAAATAAATTAATAAACTACAATTAAATCTGATATTTATAAATTTAGGCTATAATTGATCTGATGATATTATATATATTATATATTATATAATTGATTAATCTGGAAAGCTAGCAAAACATAGATCAGACTCAGCACTATAACATGTTCTACTACGTCCACAGTGCCATCCATTTCCTTTCTACATCAGTTTACTACAGTGTTGACTTTAATATTTCTGTCTTCAATATTCCCTGTGAATTCTCATATTTGAAAAGCGACAAAGCAAACAGCTCTTTCTTAGCTGAGTCACACAGCACCAGCAAAAAAGTGTACTTGGCACTGTTTACCTTATTTAAATGAGCTAACTCTCCTCCGAGTTTATACTTTTAATTTGTTTCAAAGCAAATAAATACACATCAGCAATCTCAAACAGCACTCCAACTGATATGAAGTGTACTGAGAAGGGTGCACGGAAAGCTCTAGGGTGCTTGGTTAATTTGAAATGGAGCCTAAAATCAAGTCGTTTTAGAAAAAAACAACAACATTGCAATATGTAACCTATTTAGCTGGTAACAAAAAACCATGGCACTGATAATTTAGTTTTTTTCTCTTCCATTATCCAGTAAGCGTGCAGGCAGCGACAACAGTGAAGATGTGCACTGACTGTGTACTGTAAGGTCATGCATGAATAAGGAGACACAGGAGCATTTGACTGGATATTTCCCAGCAGACTGGGAGGTGGTGACTGGTCAGTGTTTTTACAGGAATTTGGTGGCTACAGATAGCAGATTAATTTTTTTCTGAGCTTTTTCACACCTCAAGTTCTTAATTGCTATCAGGGTGTAAAGGCAACTCAAGTATGTAAATTATACCGTAAATCTATTACAGCTTAAAGTGTCTCTTTAAACACAAAAACATGATTTTATAATCAAACATCTTGATTGCTCCTACAATCACTGGGGTTGCGATCAAAACTAGACAACATGAATATGAGATGGTGACTAATGTCTTTCCTCTGTGATCAATCCAAATCCTCGGAAATTCACCAAACAAGCCATTAAAAGTTTTCTGTGAACACCTTGAGCTGCAAGATGACATTTTATCACTTCTATAGAAACCAGAGAATGTGTGAATTGAGCAGATAATCAGGTACCTAGAATAAAAAAAAAAGCACCGACACCAAGATTATGTAAAGTCTGAAGGCTTGCAACATTGGCCTATTCTACCCCCAGAAGTCGGACAGAACTCATGTCCGAAATGCCTGCATTTACAGTGTTAATAGTGTCTGGGAGTGTGGTAACTCACCCCTGCGTCAGCGATACTTGAACGTGGTAGCAGGGTAATAAGGGTTCAGAGGAGAATTCAAAAAATAGGCAGTCCATGTCTTTCTCCTTTCTCCGCTCTCTCCATTCTTCCTCGTCTTCCCCTTCAGGTTGAGACAGCAGGAAGTCCCAGCAGGCCTCCTGATCTGACTCTAAAAAGATTCATAGATATAATTAGGATGACATGTTTCTGTGAGTAGAATGTGCTAATACCCCCCCTATTGGACATTCCTGAACACAGACCGTCCTGACTTCACCAAAGGAATTAGACCCATGGATAATCTGCTCTTCCAACAAATTAATGTAATGCCCAACTCATGCATTTATGAAGTCTCCTACCAAAAACAGAGCTGCTGTAAAAATCCCACTGCAAACTTGGATCCTGATCCGAGCGTCCCTCTAGGTCAGCGAAGTACTCTGAGAGAAAGAGATATTATACAGTTAAGTTAAATATAACTCAGTTTTCATTACATAGACTTTGAATATCAGTTTAATTACATTTTAATCAACTTTTAGTCAATAACAATGCCGTCTGGGAAATAAATGCTGGATAAACTATACACGTCTACTGACATACACTCACATTCACAGTAGTACACAGCAGTAGTAGGAGGAGTAATGAAGGACTAACGTAAATATTCCAGTCGGTACAGTTTCCTGATTGGGCAGAAACCCTACAATTTATCATTTGCTGTGTCCATATCCTTAATTTGCCTCTATTCTACATGTAGTAGTAGCATTTTAAATAATTTTGAGGAAAATAACAAAACAATAGGGTAATTTTAAAAAACTGAACTTTGTTGACTTCCCTTCTAAAAAACATCCACTCTAAGCTGACGAGTTCATCTGATCTGTCCAGTTATTGTCCAGTTTCCTGAGGACCTGGTCAGAAATGATTGCCTATAACACTGCACTAGTAACAGAAATTTAGAAACCAGTTCTATCTACCAGCATTTAGTTGTGTTTTGGACAGAGCTGCTCAAACCACAGTGGATTTTTCAGCATGTTAGTATGAGTATAACGCTCAAAAGTGGTATGTTTCCTAAGTGGAGTGTGAGCTCTCTCCCATCTTGTAATCTTGTTTATGACATTCCAGTTTGTGTTCAGCTGTGTGTCTTAAAATTGGCAGACACAGCAAAAACAGACCAAATACCTATTTGTATTTGTCTACACGTGGAATGCACATAGAGCAGATAATGCTAATTTTGTTGCATGGTAAGAAACGACAAGGGAGAGAACAATGCAGCGTTATTTTTGACTTAACTTATTACATTTCTTATTGACAAGTGAGAAAAAAAGCACAAAGGTTGTTTTAGAATTAAAAACACGATTCACGGTGCTCAAAGCTTCACACACAGTATTTTACCTGAAAAAGTGCTACCTGTCATGCCTAGCAACAGGCTGCTGAAACAATTAAGCAGAGGTGTGCAAAAAACAAACAAACAAACAAACAAACAAAAAAACCCAACCCAAATTCAAACAACACCTCAAATATCCCACAGCCCGAACAATAAATGGAGTGTTTGTGGGTGGCAATTATTTAACTACCACAGAGAACTTTCCCAGTGCTGTGTGCGCAGACATCGGATAAACTTCGGTCAAAACATCAACAATGACAGCGTCAACATCGGCAAAGGAAAGATACACTGTGGAGTGGTTTATATCATGATAATATAATTTATGTATAGAGTTCCTGGGAGTAATGCAGCGTAAGGATTATATAAAACATTCAAATGATTCGGCTGGTGAAGACAGAATGAGCTGTATCGGATTTACTGCCAGTGAAGAGTAAGTCTCATTTTCATTACTCATCTCAACGAAGAGTAGGATACATGTAGTAACTAGTGGTCGTATTTCACACTCACCTGTTAATAAGAATGGGAAACTGTCAAACGGGTTAGCAATGTTCAGTCTCGTTTCAGACCTCCTGCTGTAAAGTTCTTACTTTCGTGATTTAAGTAATAACGAGATCTGATAAACTGGATCAATATGCTGTTTTCTGAACAAGATTTGTTAATCATTTCTAATGTCTATAATGCATGAATCATTATCTATGGAGCCTTGGTGACTCCATGTGGATTATTATTATTTGTTTTTTTACATACATACATCTACTTATTAGTGGGACATAATATTTCACCGCTTTTTTGCTGGGGCTGACAAAATAAAATTTTATTATACTACAGGCTGATAAGAGTTTTCATGCAGCTTCAAGTATGTTTCCTCTCCATGACACCCCGGATCATTACTCGGTCAAAAATGTTTTTTCTCCTTAAACAAGTTCAAGTAGGCGAAGGCAGATATCACAATCTGTAATCAATGTTGTATTAAATTCATGAATCAACATTTCAAACTGGATACAGACTATGTGCAACACTCTGTTGGGGGAAAAATAGCATGAACTTTGAATGTATGATAGTCCAAACAGTTCAATTACAAAGAAATTACAATTATTTATAACTACACCATTGAAATAAATAACATCAGACCTACTAAGGATGATGGACACACAGCAGAGCTCCAGAAGTCAGATGTAAAAAACACGGCAGTAACATTTTTTAAATCTTTAGTGACGGGGAATTTAATAGTAATATATTTTCTGCTAAATCTGCTAAAATCCACTCTATAATTTGCATAAGCCTGTTTGAAACGGCCATAACTTGTAGTCCATTTCACTTGCATGAGTGCGAGAAATCTCAAGAATGGGACGTGGACTTGTTAGTTCATATAAGGCAAGATAATGGCAAATATAAAAGCATACGGATATTAAACTTTAAAAAAAATCTTAACTTCTGAATAAAATAAAACTAGGCACATCTACACATATTACAACATTACGTTTACATACATCAGACAAGCGTCTGCTCATTCATTGGAGCAGCCGTAGTCTAATGGTTAGTGAAGCGGCTTTGGGACCGAAAGGTTGCCGGTTCGATTTCCGAACCAGCAGAAAAATGTGTAGCAGCAGGGGGAGTGAGTTGCACCGTCCCTTCTCCACCTTCATGGTTGAAGTGCCCTTGAGCAAGGCTCCTAATCCCCAACTGCTCTCCCAAGTTTTCCATAGTGTGTCACGTTACAACCACAAACAAACTTATTTTATTGGGATTTTATGTGATAGACCATCACAACATGGCACATTATTCTGATGTGGAGGGAAAACCGATTTTTACAAATACAAACTGTAAGTGTTGTCCACATCTCTGCACACTTCACCTGGACCACAAACATCTCTCACCAGGTTGGGAAGACACACAAAGGCTATACTTCCTCATGTATCTCCAACAAGCCTGCCTGCCCCGACCCCCTTCTGATAAACTTCTACCGCTCCACCATCGAGAGCCTCCTAACCTACTGCTGTACAGTGTGGTTCAGCAGCTGTACTGCAGAGGACAGGAAGGCGCTGCAGTGGGTTGTGAGGATGGCAGAACAGGTAATGGGAACGTAATGCATGTATATGCACATCTATAGCTTATTGTATTTACCTTAGTTGTCTTTTGTGCACTTTTATAATTGCTTTTAAACAGAGAGCTGCTAAACTGGTTTCCATTGTTCATGCAACAGTTGGCAATAAACATCTCTTATCTTGTGTTCAAATCTTGGGATTTTTAAAAAAAATCACCTAACCCTGCTTTAGACCACTCCATAACTTTATCTCTGACATCTGGTGTTTTCCTTGGGATTCATGATGCTGAATGTATAATGAGATTGGATTAGACACAGGTGCTGTGTTGGTCTAACATGAAATCCCTCTAAAATTCATTTACAGATGTCCAAAAGATTTCACAGCAGGAATAATGAAGAGTGGCCATATTTATGGCATTTTAAACCTGAGATTGGAATTTAATTAAAAAACAAAATGGGTATCAACTCACAGTATTACCAGCTAACTGCAGTGTGATGGTGATACAAGTATTTATTGGTAAATTACAAATAAGTGTGTAACCCTAACTCATAACCCAAGCACCCTGACCCCAAACCTCACCCCTAACCCTAGGTTGATTTTACCATTCATATAAATAATCCATTGTACGTTGATATTTTGCTATGGAGTGAGTTTTACATAATCAATTACTGGCATGCTGAAGTTATCAATAACATCACACCCTGAAGAACCATGGCGGCATCGGTTTTGACACTGGGGACCATGCTGATTGGCTGTTTATCAGCATGATTGGCTGTTAAGAGCAATAGTGTTTAATGATTGGGTGATGGTAACAATGGTGTTCAGCGATTGGCTCTTGTGAATGATAATGTTCAGTGATTGGATGTCGGAAATGATGGTAATAAGTGATTGGTTGTTGTGAGCAATGATAATTAGTGATCAGGTGTTGGGAATAATGGATATAAGTGACTTGGTGTTGGGAAAAATGATGTTCACTGATGGGGTGTTGGGAATGATGCTGATCAATGACTGGTTATTGACAATGATGGCATTAATTGTAAGCATGTACACTACGCAAGATGAGGGGTACACATGTACTTGATATGTTTTATTACTGAAAATAAACAAAGAATAAAAAGTAGGTAGATTTATAAATCTCTGGTAACAGTTTTTAGCATTAACATTATTTTTGGCTTTGTAGGCTGATATAGAAATACAAAAAACGGAGAAAGAAAAGTTAAATTGTGCAAGGAAATTTAAACTTTGTGTTTAACGTAGCAAAGCAAGCCTTGTACCCATCAGGACCTCCGTGGATCCTTTCTTAAAAGACGTATGAAACAACAAGTTGTTTTCTATTACAGACAGTCCAGAACTTACTCAATAAAATCAATAAAGAGATAAGCTTATTTTTTAAGGTTAAAATTACACCAATTTTCAGATTTTTCTTTCCGACACTAGTAGAGCACCAAAGTCCTAATCCACAGACCAGCACAGTTGTTCAGGAAGCTGCTTTTCCACCTTCCCCTGAAATGTTGATTTAGAATGCAAGCTCTAGACAACTTGTTTGGCTTCATCCACCTATTTACGTTCTTTCTGCTCTCTGTGCCTACTGCGCTCTGATTGGTCACATACATAAATTTTCATCTAAATAGCTTTTCTTATGTCCCCATGAAGTATATACTAAAACAACTATTCAATCAATTAAAACATTTTTGTAATAACTGTTGGTTATTACACATCAAAAGACTAGTCAAGCATCTGTTTAAGTTATTCAAATTATGCAAATCACAGACACAAGGGATACAGCTCCAGTTAATTTTACCATGAACAGAGACAAATGATACCATATTCTGTGTTCAGAATGTTTGTGATGAAAAGGCATCAGATTTTAGATGATTCAGGTACAAAGATAATATACTGTAATTAAAACAGATGATAAACCTCACCTTTGAGGAAGGTTTTCATGCTGGAACTTTGGGCCAATTTAACAGCTGTTTGGCCAGAGTAGGTTGCCAGCGTCGGATCTGCACCATGATTTAACAGCATCCACACTGCCGCCAGGCTGTCAGCCGCAACTGCATCATGAATGGGGCTGCAAGGGTTCACAGCATCACTGAGTTAGCACGGTCCTTGTGTAGACTACCAACATAAAATAAAGACCCATTTGCCAGTTCACACTACACAACTCTTAAAGTTTTCATGTTGGTGCTGTGAAATAAAATGCACTGATAGCCTTGGTAACTCAAGTTGGTACTGGTTCTGTGCAGACTACAGTGCATTGTCAAATTCATTGCCTATCTAACTCCTTGCAAAAGCCTACTGGCAAGTTCCCTTGACGGCTATGTTCAGAGACAAAAGGCCTTTTCCACTCTATTCGGGTTACACCAATTTGTAAGACTTTTGTTTGGAGACAGGTGACAAGTCAATGGCTCATTAAAAGAACCCTCCGTTTTCGTGCTACCTACTTAAGATACTTTGACATCATTTAGAGTAATGACTGACAGTGGCATCTACAACATTAAGGGCTGTCCTGAGATCCCTGAGATCTGGCAGGGTGTAATAGCAAACCCAAAGAAGTGTGCAACTATGCAAGTATTAGGAAGGGCTTGTACTTGGGTCACAGCTGACCAAATTGATAAGATTGTAATGATAGAGGCTTGTCTGAGACTAATAAAATAAAAATGGAGTGAGGCGATTCCTGGGGCTGGCGGGGTATATCATAGCTAGGGATGGCTCCATACCACTTTTTACAGTCCAGTAGCAATACCAATTCTGCAACCTTAAATATCCGTTACCATCTTTTCTCCTAAAGAACAAAGCTGGAAACAACACATTTGTAAGGAAACACTGATAGCCATTTTAAAAAAAGCTCAAACATTGAAAAGAAAACTTATTTGTAATGTTTTCTAAGTGTTTTGAAATTAACTTTTTACCTGAGCGGTTTCAGTTTTGTTTTTTAACACCCAGTTAATTAACTGTCAGACTATTAAGTTGAACATTCTTGTGAATTCTTGCCGTCTTCCTCAGAGAACGTATGTGGTGATGTGACGACACTGTTGTTATAACAGTTGAAACATGCATAATTTAAAAAAAATTGTCTAGTTACATTTTTGGATTATTATGTAAACTGCTAATAAATTCAGAAACATTTTTGTGGTTAGTTGTATAATTTTTAATATATTTCATGCCTTTGCATTTTTCACCACCCTCCCACTATACTCTTCCATCACAGTGTGCCCTCTGTTGAAATCACCAGGAGTTCCAAAATCTCCCTAGGTCACCGATTCGAATTTTCACAAATTTTTCTTGGAAGTACCTACATTTTATGAACACATGCAAAATAATTCTTTTTAATTCCTGCCAAATAGCTTTGATGATAGAATCTTTTAAAAAAGGATACCCTTAAAAACGACGTTTCATTTGCAAACCAATTTTGAGCTTTTTTCTATTTTTTAAAGGCAATATATGAATACACTTATAAATACAGTGATAAATACACTTCACCCTTGATTTCCTGTACCCCTATTTCCTGAACTTCAAAATCCGGCGCCATTACTTGGTATTCTCGGACAAATACTCGGACAAGTCCGGGAATCAATGATGGAAGTCTGGGTCGGTCATGATTTTCAAACGTCCCCCCTGTGTAGCACATTCCTGTCCGAGTGGATGGACGAAAATGAAGCAGCAGAGGGGCACGAAATAATGTCAGATGAACAGAGTGTGGCATCAGTAACAGGAGAGCTAAGCAAAAGTGAAAGTGAGGACAGTGACGACGAGCTGGAACCCACATTTAAAATGAATGTGATAAAAGTATGTGCTGATACGCTCCTTAAGTTTGTGGAAAAACAATATTGTGTATCGAGTGTCGGATAATTGTTGTAAAAGTCGGTGACTGCTGCTAAATAATGACGATTGATGGACTGATTATGGTAAATGTCCGGTAAAGTGTAGCGACCCCGGACATTAGCAAATTTGAGCTTTCCGGACAGCCTATCCCCCTTTATAATAGGGGAAATCGAGGGTGAACTGCACAAAGATTAAGCTGAAATTTGGTATATACCTTCACAGCTCATTTATCATTTTATAGCATCACAAAAATGGCAATTTATCCATTTACGCAAAACATTGACCATGTGGGCAAGTACTCAGACACTTTAAAAAATTTTTAGTAAGCTGATAAACCTACTTTGGGTCACAATTTTTTTTTATCTGACTCAAATGGTTTCAATTATGGAAATAACAAATCAAATTAGGGTTCCATAACCTGTCACGAAACAAAAAGGTTTATTGGCATTTTAAAAAGACAGTATCTCAGCAATACATTTAAGTATGAATGTAACACACAACAAAATGTGAAGAAGTCAGGTATGTACAAACTATAAAACACTGGTAAATATTATCCAACCCAGACGTTGCCATATAAAGGCAGGCCTTTTAAAATGACATTGTCATCACAAAACCCGTGTGTACAAAATGAACACATTAAAGAAAGTCGCTGAATTGATTAATTAGGAAAACACTACAAAATACATTTTCCAAAATAGAAAATCTGCACAAAATTCTCTAAGTTGGTGAAATGAAATGAGAAAAAAACATATATAAAAAATTTATTTTTAAAATAAAAATCTGAAAATTGGCATGTACATATGTATTTACCCCATTTGCTATGAAGCCCAGCAAAAGTTCTGATGCAACCAATTACCTTCACATAATTAGTGAAATGAAGTCCACCTGTGTGCAATCTAAGTGTCACATGATCTGTCAGTATAAACACACCTTTACTGAAAGGCCCCAGGGGCTGCAACACCACTCAGCAAGAAGCATCACATCATGAAGACCAAGGAGCTCTTCAAACAAGTCAGTGACAAAGTTGTTGAAAAGTACAAGTCAGGGTTGGGTTATAAAAAAATATCCAATTATTTGATGATCCCCATAGCATCATCAAATGGAAAGAACATGGTACCACAGCAAACCTGCCAAGAGAGGGCCACCCACCAAACTTAAAGACCGGGCAAGGCGGGCATTATTCAGAGAGGCAGCACAGAGACTAAAGGTAACCCTAAAGGAGCTGCAGAGTTCCACTACACAGACTGGGGTATCAGTGCATTTGACCACAGTAAGCCGTACCCTCCATAAGGCCCAGCCCAAGAGTGGCCAAAAAAGAGCCATTACCTAGTGTTACAAAAAAGAAGGCACGGTTTGAGTTTGCCAGTAGGCATATGGGCAAAAAAGGTTATCTGGTCAGACGAGACTAAAACTGAACTTTTCGGCCAGAGACCAGAGACGACCTTGGAGTCTCCCAAAGGCCACGCTGGCTTTTCAAATTCTCGACTTGATCTCAAAATCCAGTGTTCTCTGGATTGAGTTTATACCCGTCAATGTAGGTGGATAGTTCCTTGAGAATTTGACCTGGTGGAGGCTGGTGAAGGACTTCAGTCTTCTTCAGGCTACTAAGTAGTGTAGTAGTAGTGTACTAAGTAGTGTACTAAGTAGTGTAGGCTACTAATGTGCAGTCATCCGCAAATGACTTTGCACTGGAGATTGTGAATCATCTTGGTCATAGATTGAAGAGACCACTATCTGTTCTGGTCCTTAGATACACACCTGAGTCTTCAGCTATGCAGGCGTCTTCCATCACGGCAGCAAAAACGAAAACAAAGAGCGTTGGGGCCAAGACACAGCCCTGTTTGACACCATTGGTTATGGGCAAAGGGTCTGAGACTTTCCCATTCCAGTTCATACCCATGCATGTCTTGGTGGAATTGTCTGATATTTGTTATGTGGGCAACCGAGTCGTTGCAGAAGTTTCCAAAGGAAAGAAAATCCCTTCCTACAGTGTCAAATGCCTTGGTTAGATCTAAAAGGTTATGTATAGGCCCGGTGTTGTTTTGTACACTTTCTTTCAGCTGTCTCAGTGAAAGATCATATCCACTGTGCTTCTTCCTGCTCTAAATCCACACTGTGACTCAGGTAATGTGTTGTCACTGATGTGTTCTGCAATTCTTCTTAGGATGTTCTTGGCTAGGCATTTGCTTGCAATAGACAGGAGTGAGATGCCCCTATGGTTGTTGCAGTCCCGTTTACCTCCTTTGTTCTTAAATCTGTGCATCCTTGAGATCTTGAGAAAGTTGTTCATTTCCCCAGAAGCAACAGAAAAAGGTTGAGAAGTGATGCGGAGATGGCGGGCCCAGTGTTGAAGGATTTCAGCTGGGACGTCATCGGGACCAGGAGCTTTACCAGGTTTTAGTTTTTTCAGTGCATTTTCCACTAGTTTTCCAATTGGTGTAATACTGGCCTTTGGTTGATTTGTTCAAGTGCATATTGGGAGATCTTCCCAGGTCTGTTCAGTAGTTCAGAAGTGTTCTTTCCAACGGGGTAAGATTCACCTAGAGTCACCTGCATCAGCAAATGATTGGATCTCTGATGCTTTTTGTTCCCACTATTGGTTTATCAGTTTTAGCACAAAGCAGGGTCTCTATTTCAGGATCGTTATTATCAAACCAATCCTGATTTCTTGGACAAAACCAAGGGTGTCAGCATCTCTAAACTGACCCCAAACTGACCCCAGCTGAACCCTGTCATAGGATTATTTCTACATTCAAATCTTTGCTGATTTCTACATTAGATTAATAAATGAGGACCACTGTAGACCTACAAAGGCCTATAAATTAAGCATACCGCTGGTGGTGTTTCTTTTACTCACCGGGTCCCATCTTGTGCACTACAGTTGACATCCGCACCATGCTTCAGCAGCACCTGCACAATGTGCGTCCAACCACGAGCACATGCTTCATGTAGTGCTGTGTAGCCAGCATTGTCTCGGCGGTTCACCTCTCTGACATCCTTCTCCAAGCAATATAGCACCACTTCCTGTTCATAAAAAAAGGAAATTAAGAAAAAAATACAAAGCGTGTTGCATTCAGAGTATACAGAGTTACTATATATGGCACTGCACAGCTTATACTGCAGTAACCGGACTCAAACCCTGTACCTGGGTACAGTTCATATGCTGTTGATCACCACAGCCTTGTTTTTTTTGTTTGTTCCATAGTTTGTTCCATGTTTCGATGAGAACAAAGAGGACGAGAATAATGAGTGAGTCATGATGTCTGACATGTGAAGGGTGTTATGGCATGACATAGCATATCAAACTTGATGGCTTTGGGATGAACAGTTGGTGAGCAAAACTCTTAAAATTTAAAGATGCCAGAAAAATTAACCGAACACGCAAACAAGTGCACATATCCAAAAATTGTATTTTGGCAATAATCTCCTCATTGGAACACGTTTTTGTAGGAGGAGATAAGAACCAAAAAATGGTGGGGAGAAAATGGCCAAGAAACACATACTTAATTGGCATTATTCCAAAATGTTATGCTTGAAAACCTTCCACGAAATGGGACAGGACCACAGTGTTGTATCACACATGTTTTTAACATCCCTTTTTGATGTCAACAATTAAACCAATTATTAAAACAGAAAAAAATTAGCCGTTTTCCTTACATGTCTTCAGCTCGCACAATGATACACGTGAGGAGTGGCAACAAGAAGCTACATTTTCTTGCACGGCACGAAGTGGACTGGTGCGGAGTTCAACTGAGCTGAACTTTCACACTACATGAGTAAAGCGATAACCAATCACAGAATAAAGATACTGCTGACTGCCAGATGCTTCCAAATATGGGGTTCCATGAACCCAAATTTAAAGGCCCCGCTCACATCAGTATGGAAAATGTGAAGAGTTTGACTTCAAAAACAGATAAATGCCATTTTAATTGAGAAAAAATATCTTTAAAAAAAACTTTTTTTCAGTAGCTTTAAAATAAAGAAAGGTAAAAATCCCATGAATGGATATACGCAAAGAGAGGTACAGGAAGCATGAGGAAATTTACCCTAGTGAAAGTATTTGGGATGTGCTGGAGAAGTGCATTGTGTGTTTTTAAATCTCAACACAAGATCTTGATGAAAAATTAAACCAACTCTGGACCAAAGTAACACTTAACATAAGTTTACTGAAAGAATGTGATGAAAAATTAATGTCACCCTTCATGATTCATAATTAAAGCTAAAGATTATCCAATATATTACAATTTGTTTTGTTAGCACAGTAGGGTATTTGGACTAGGCCTTTTAGTTCCAGTGAAGGGAACTAAAAAACTACAGAAAAGACATCCAAGACAACTGTGCTTTGAATTTTGTTGCAACAGTTTGAGTGAAGAATTCCATACGGAATTGCTGGAAAACAAACAGATGCCTGAAAAGGCATTTTCACCATTGCAACTAATTAATAAGAAAACAATAGTGAATCGAGTCATGCTTTTTATTTTGTTTCTTTGGTGCACAAGCCTAAAGACGAGAGCTTTGAAAACAATCGCTTTAATAATTTTTTGTTGTTTGTAAGTGCAGAATTTACGAAAAGAGGCATTTACTTGGATTTACTACTGGACTTCCAAAGGGGAAAAAAAGTGTGATATTCTTAGCGGAACACATTTTTCTCCATTTCTTTAAGCTGAAATCAAATAGTTAATAAAAATAAGGTTGATAAAGTTTTTGTAATGAGATCAAAGCAATGGGACATCATAAGCCTATATGGATGCAGAAGTTAAACTAAATTCTTGAATGTCTTAACATATTCTAAGCTTGGTTTTCAACTAGATCCAATGATAAGGCGTCAAAAGGTTAAAATTTCCTTCCTGTCTCATTATTATCTCAATAATGTATTCGCAATCCTCCCTTTGAATCGGCACATTAGTGCAGGCAGAAATACACGTCGGAACTTCAGCACCGTTTTTCCACAGCATAGTCAAGTAATGTTGTATTCTTAAGCCTAATTACTAAAAGTTACCTAGGGACAAAATTAGTTCTAGATTAAAATCCAGCGTAATTTATGGTGCATTATTTTTAGTGTCATGATTAGGTGGTGAGTTTCCCAATTTCCTGCCCATTCCTTTCACTGTTTAATTGTGTTACAAGGATTTTTTATTTTTTTTTAGATCTACATACTTACTATTTTCTACTTTCCTATTATATATATATATATATATAGAATATATGTGTCTATATACATAAATTATATAT
>JBCNYG010000022.1:32101704-32114942 GCA_039654305.1 Porochilus rendahli | reverse complement strand
ATATACATATATAGAATTATATACACACACATACATATATATATATAATTCTATAAAGTCCTTAGTCGATTTTCCGTAGTACAGTGCTCGATACAGTAAAGTAGAGCTACCACATATATATAATTCTATATATGTATATATATATTACATAGAGTATATATGTATATATGTATATATATATTACATAGAGGGCTTTGAAATTAAGCCAGTGGCAAGTCCTCAGAAAAA
This sequence comes from Porochilus rendahli, assembly GCA_039654305.1. Classification (NCBI taxonomy): domain Eukaryota; kingdom Metazoa; phylum Chordata; class Actinopteri; order Siluriformes; family Plotosidae; genus Porochilus; species Porochilus rendahli. The sequence continues at coordinate 32,114,714 of JBCNYG010000022.1, read as the reverse complement.
TAATTTGCATATTCCCTACCCACAATCACACACATGTGTTATATTATAAAAATATGTTTAATCACTTGGTCACCCTGGTGATTAATGATGTACTAGACATTAATTTTCATTGACATTAATCATAATAGAACATGGGAAGTGGGGAAGAGCACAGTACAGCTTAACAGACCTTTAACAGACCTTAATGCAAACGAGACCTTGATGAATTTAATGATCTTGATGATACCCCTGTCAATGTAAACAAGCGTACCCACTTACTACAAACGTACTATAAAGGGATTCCTTTCCCTCGCAGCACATGCTCACTTCCTTTTAAATGCAGGCATGGTGCGAGATTACTCAATTTAAACTCTAAAAGTGTGTGCTTGGAGTCTGACGGCAGAGAGTCTGGTTTAAATGATATATCTCATCCAATCAAGCACATTGCAAATCGGTGACCCGATGATGAAACTGCACTTGACTTTCACTTTCAGCTGTATGAAACAGGCCAAGTATGTTCCAAGTGAAATATATTCATGAAACTTCGTAAATGAAGTAAACGGCTACATATCTGTTCCAAATTTCATGTTGATCGCTTAAACAGAAATACGTGCTGCTAAGGAGTTTATTTTAAACTCTAAATGCATTCTTCTCGTTTTTTTTCCATAGCCCTTCTCCACATTTCTGTCTAATTTGTGCTATCAGAAAAATATATGCATCATTTATAAGTTCATTTTGTTTCAGCTGACCCCAAAATCTAACTTGAAAAATTGACCTATATGACTGGTTTCATCCTGGTTGATTCCACATGGGTGTGGTGGGCAGGTGTCCACATATTTTTGACAATATAATGTATCTTTCAGCATTAATGGTGCCTTCTTAAGTGTGCAAGTTACCCATGCCAACAATTCGTTCTTTAACGTCCATGGCCTGGAGAATTCAATGCCCATTAATTATCAATTATAAACAATCTGAATGGTTTACTCTTCAAACCACATTACATAGGTTTGTTCGTTTAATGCAGCACCGTTTGAAAAATAAATTTTTACACACAGAGGCATCTCCAGATTCCCTAAATACTTTGATATTATGCACCCTACAAGGTGAAATAACTTAAACTTTTTTCCCCCCTGCTTTAAAACTTTTTTTGAAAGTGTTGCAGGCATCAATTTAAAATGAGCATAGAACATTTACAAAAATCAATTATTTTGACAAGGTAAAAATAACAAACTGTTTTTTAACTTAATTTTAAATAGCAGTAAAATACATATGTATAGGTAAGGCTCATAAAAACCCACCATTAAGTTTCAGAATTTGAAAGTTATGTTTTGCAAACTGGAATTCAATACTTCTATGCAGAAAGTAGGAAAGTCTTTTATGTAGCATGTAGGATGTGTCACCCAATGACCAATAGTTTTTCTGTGATAGGTCCTTGAATAAAGGCATGTCAGAGGTGATTTTTGCCCAGGTCATTTACCTTATTGACTGAACTGAAATAGTTTAGAATGTTTAAACCTGTTTTCCTAAATCCCCAGGAATACATTCCTAAAGTCATATTGGTATAAACACAAGCTGCCTGAACCTCATTTCGATCATGTGTCATTCCTCAGAAGTAAATTACATGCTTAAAGGTCGAGTCTTACGTGGGACATGAGCATGCTTAAACATGTAAAATCTTACCTGCTAGGCATGTTGTAATCATTTGAACAAGACAGTATGTAGATAGCAAAGAATTAAATCCAGCTTTTTTGAGCGAGCAGCATTAGCCCTCCAAAACGCAACCGATAGATCATGGCATGGTCACATGACCTGCTACGTCACAAACAGGTCACGTAGGTTTGTTTACAACATGCAAGCATGACAACCTTGGAGTCCTAGTCCAAGTTTCCAGTTTCCAGTCAATTTGACGACATTTGAAGCGATGTCAGTGAACCTAAGAAATATGATTTAGGGAATGTTTTATTTGCATGTGAACCCATGGAGCAAGGTTTAGGGTCATCTTTCAGTGAAGAATATATATATATATAAGTTTGCTGCTTATTATTATTATTTTAGATGCATGTTATAAATGCATGGTACTGCTCATTACAATCTGTTAAAGTAATCTGATCATCGGTGAAATATTAACTAACCTTAAAGATTAGATTTCTTATTACTTTAAATGACTCATCTGGACCGTGTGAGATGTTTTGTCAAATAATCGACTCTCGGAGTCGGTTCCTAGCCTTAGAAAGCTGTGGTTGTTAGTTGGGGAACAAGTATCTCACAAGGGTACAGTCCTCTCGCGAAAACTTTATGCAGGCTCACTCCATCCGTGGTTTACTTGCTAAAAAATGCCATTGAGCATATATCTCCAGTTTTCCCTTTTTTTCGCGAGGAGGATTGTTTTCAATCAAATTGGACATGTTTACACTTCTGTGCGATTCCAGTGTGTTTCTTGTACCACGTGTGTTTCACATACCACGTGACCTGACGTGACCTAGTTGAGTCTGTTTGACAGCTGTGGGCATTAAGGAGCCAGGAAACACAAAACTCAACTCAAATATCACAGAACAGACAGCCGTGATAAATGTTGGGACTTTTCGATTTATTTTGTCACCATGAACTATTAGCAACAAAAACATGACTAAATATTTTATGTAAGACTCGACCTTTAAACCATACGTTACTTTCGATTTCGATTTCGTTTAAGAGCATTGTATTATAATCATTTTTATACCATGTCAATAGTGTAAATGACACAATATCTTGCAGCAAGATTTGGAAATTTGTTGTGCACTTATAAACTATAGTATACATGGAAATGTTTAAAAAATTAAGTGATGATTGGTCTAAAAAGTCAAAAACATGTCTAAACATGTTGAAAACCCCTGTGGTTGGGTAGCTGTGTTGATTTGTTTCCACTCTCATCATCCATATAAACCTGCTTGTATATGCTTCACACACTAGCAAGAAAAGTATTTAAATGCCTCTGCAGGTATTTCTGCAGTTTCTTAAATAAACAAACATTTGTCATAGATGTATATGAAAAAATGACAACACCTGGTATCCCAGCCTAGCAGCTCTTTGTAACAAAGTCTCCCCTGCATTTTTGTTCACGATCAACCTGCGAACCTCTGGGGGTACAGGACGGGTCGGTGTGGATTCTGAGATCCTGCCCTTTCCAGGCCCTTTCTTTTTAGGAACAGGAGGAAATGATGATTCCTTGGGGGCAGAGAAAGGAGTGGAAGGTTTTTTGGCCATAGGGCTGTCCTCATCTGCTGAAAGAGATGAAGAGCGCTTCCCTGCAAGGCCTCGTTTGATCTTGAGCTGAAATTAGGATATCAAGAGAAAGTTATAAGAAGGACATTATATAAAAAATATTGCAGAGATCCATACCAACTTGTGACTTTTATAGGAACTCCCTACATCAACAAAGGGCAATGAATTACAAAGAAACAGATACGTCCCTTTCGTCATCTTTTATAAATCAAAAGTCATTAACAAAAAGTAGATCTTTATCACACCAACCTTTTTTTGTTCCTCACTATCACACAAGTGCTTGCTTTTGAACTTTCTCTTTCCTGGAGGTTTGTCAGTAAATTCTGGGGTGGATGGACTCTCGTGAAGTCGCATGGTCCCTGAGCGGGTATTCAGGGTTTTTCTGGGGCTGAGATCAGGACTGGGATCTTCACATGGCAAAGTGGCAGTAAGAGGTGGGTCCACAGCTATAAAAACAAGGACCGTCATGAATCAGCTGTCCTATTAATTTTTAAAACAGGACATGCTTAATGACTATGTATTCGCTTATTTTAACATTTTAACTTCAAATGTCACCAGTAAACTTGACAATGACAACAAGCAATCAGATTATTATTATTCTTTTGGAGTCTTTATAAAGCTTTGCATACATGTGCTGGTAAAACAGAATGTACACACAAAGCTTGGACTGTCCGCAATGACAAATTGTGCATACGCGGTTACAATCAATAATCACTCATCTACAAAATGACATGTATTTTATTTACCTGATAATACAGTCATTTAATGGATCTCCAGGGAGAGTGCATCTGTGGTAACTGAACCTACGTTCTTAAACACTTTTATTGCAAATATATTTTGGATATAAACACGTATTTGCATATATACAGCCACACAGCACTTTAGTGGGAAGATTACATTAATACTGGGCAGAGCCTTCTTTTATTCTTAAAACAGCCTCAAATCTGTACATCATGGATTCCACAAAATGCTGGAAATCTCCTTTTGAGGTTCGGGTGCATTTTGACGACTAATTTTCTCAATTTTGATAATCGTGGTGAACATTACTCAAAGCTCACCTGAATATGCATGACTTTATATTTACTATCTTCGAGACTTTAATTCTCATTTTTCTCCTTCAGTCACTGCCACACACAACCTTCTTCCCTTTCACAACTGTCTAGCAGAGGGCAGCAGGTTTTCCTAAAGAATTTGACAATATTTAACCCCACCCTTATTTCCTTCATCTTCACAAGTGCACCAATACCTGTTGCAGAGAAACACCCCAAAAAGGATGCCATCACCCCCATGCTTTACTGCAGGTAAGGGGTTTCTTGAATGGTAAGCTTGATATTTCTGCCAGATATATCTTTCGCCGTTGAGGCCAAATTTCTCATAAGTTGGTCTGCAATGTTGCAATAAAACTCTCGGCAGCCTTTCTGTCCAGTTTCTTCCTCGCTCTTCCATGCAGTTTGGAGGGACGGCGGGGTGAAGGATAGGTCCTAGTAGTACCAAACACTTTTCATTTCCTGACTATGGGATTAACTGTGCTCCTTTAAAAATCCTTTGAACTTTTATCCATCCTTTGATGTGTTTGTCCACAAGTTCATCCCTCAGATCTTTTAACAGTACCTTGTCACCCACATTGCTTTCAGTTAAAAAGGCTGTGGCTTAACTGATTTGAAAAGCAAACTGCTGCAATTAATGAAGAACCTCAAGTAATACAGAGTCACTGACTAATATTTTGTAATTCAAAGAGCTTGTGATGTAAAAGAACATTTCAAATTTATAAATTATTTTTAATTTCTTTATTCAGACACTGTTAGAAGATGGTTTCAATGCTGCTTTATTTATTTATTTTTATGTTGCTGCATGACATTTTGCCACATAGGTAATCTCCACACTGCACTTGAATTATTTGCACCCTGCTAGAGTTTTTCTGATATCCTTTTTATTTGAATAACAACATTTTTGTACAATATTACATATACAATATAATGTAATTATATTGTAATATGTAATAAAAGTGTATCATAAATTATTATAATTTTTTTAATTGCTTCAATTCAATGCAGTGCTTTTAACAATAAACACTAAAATTCGGATGTAGACTTAGATTCATAAGTATGATACTTGCAATAAAGAACAGATGCCAGATATACCTAAAGATGCACTAGGGCTGTGGTTGACTCTATTATCGTGTACCCTGTTTAGGGCGCTTATAGAATAAGAGATTTGGAAGTTATCCCAAAAAGTCTCCATGCCATTGTGATTTTAGTAAAATGAGCTATAACCAGTTATAACCTACAACCAGCAGTGCTCTCAAGTAGACCACACACCAAGACGTACCACAATGATCACTACAATATTCTGAGTATTCTCAGAGTTTTTCCAATTCGTAGTTCAGTGTGCAATAATCAGTAACTGATACTCATCTGACCAAATTCATTTATTACTCATTACCCACTACTCACTGTGTTTCTGGTGCTGTTGTCTGTTCCTTATTTATATAGATTCCTTTTTATTGTTTATATTTAAATCTGATAAATTATGCAATTTTCTACTTATTGTTTATATGTATATTAGCTATTCTATCTATATCTGTATAATTTATATATTTTCCTACTTACTGTTTCTATTAATATCTGATAATTTATCTATATCTCTTTAAATTAAACAATTTTCTACTTATTGTTTATGTCTATATTAGCTACTCTATCTATATCTGTATAATTTATCTGTGAGAGCAGCTTTAAAAACTCTCCAATCAGTGCAGTCTAAGTGAGGTTGTGGATCCAACTTTGACTCCTCTGTTCACTTCTTTAACAGTCCTCACAACAGGCTTACAAGTTTTTAACTTCTGCCCGTATGTCAGGATGAGATGGATCAGACAGTGATCTAAAGAGACCTAAAGCTGCACAGGGAACTGCGCAATAAGTAAAAAAGCAGCAACTTCATCTTATTTACCAGGGAACAGACATTCACCAAGTGTAAAGGTCATGTTGTTGGGCATCCAATATGATGTTATGCAGAGGGTGATCTTGATCATGTAGGGCCTTGGAAGCAAGGCTATTCATGTGGTGTTCCCAACCCAGTTGCACTTGGGCAATGCCAGACAGGACTAGTAGCAATAAGTTGGTCTAAAAAGGTAGGAACTGCCTGTGACAATTCAGAGGGTGTCGTTGAGCATGATGTCCAGCGTCTCTGTGTGCAAGCTCCAGCACATATTCTACTGCACTGTATGCAAGAGCAAAAGCAGTAATTTGTAGGGCCTTTGATTTGGTTTCCCAAAAGGTAGCTGTGAGATGCTGGAGGAGGTTGGTCCTTGCAGACACCTTTGCACACATTTATTTTAGGTGTTACTTGTAGGTCAGCTGCCTTCTGAGGGTCACCCCAAGATATGTGGGTTATGGGTTGTGTTGCAGAGGAGTGCCATCAAGCTTCCCAGGTGTGTTAAGATGAAAGGGAATTGTGATCGTTTTCAACAAGCTTCAACACAATCAGCTTCAGTCTTCACTCATGAGGGAGCCTGATGTTGTTTCCGAATTTCAACCTTCCAGTTAGAGTAAAAGGGGGCAAGATTGTAGCCGAAGAGTTTTGCTGTAGTGTCAGGCAGGTTGCTAATGAAGATTGAATGACTGAAGATTATTGATTGAAGACTGAATAGCATTGGTGAAAGGAATGACCCTTCGGGCATGCCCTAACAAGCTTGACTGGTTGGTGGTCTTCTAGACAAAGGTGTGATTGGCAGTAAAGTTTCAGGATCCGACCCTGGTGCCACAGAGTGTCATATGCTGTGGTAAGGTCAACTAAGATGATATCTGCTTTGTGTCTTTTCTCATACCTGTCATTTGTTAGCTTGACTATTGGCTTCCACAGTACTATTGCACTTGTGAATCGTCCTTATTTACCAGGTAGCTGTGGGTCAATGACTGGTTCCTGCAGGGCAAGAAGGGGGTGTTTGAAGAGCTTAAAGAGAACGCAAAGAAGTGAGACTGGTCTATAATTCTTAGAAATGACATAGGACCTGTTTGGTTTTGACAAGGCAATAATAGTTGTTTTGCGCCAGATCTTAGGTATAGAATGCTTGATACAGGAAGAGAAGAACTATACATGACATCTTGAGCCACAGTAACTTCTTAAGACCAAGAAACTGATTGTGGATTTTAGAAGGTCCACAACTCCAGCAACCCCTGTTTCCACTACTTCACTACTGCACTCTCCACAAAGAGCCAGGTTGTTGAACATCTACCAGACAATACTCTAGATGTTCTAAGTCTGTTGTGGCTAGCGCTATCCTCTATGCTGTTGCATGCTGGGATATTAGGCTGAGGGTTACAGATGCCTACAGACTTACACTGATCTGTAAGGCCAGTAATGTTGTGGGGATCGAGCTGGACTCTCAGACGGTGGTGTGGGAGAGTTGAATGTTGTCCGAGGTAAGGACAATACTGGACAATATCTCCCACCCACTTCAAAACCTGCTGACCAGTCACAGGAGTACGTTCAGTGAGAGACTGATATCAACCAAATGAACCACTGAACGACACAGGAAATCATTCATACCTGTGGCAATTGGACTGTACAACTCCTCCATATAGCAACATCGACTGTTTTCTCACTCTGATTGAATAAATTGTTCCTGATTTTGAACTGCTAAACCCTTTGCTGATTTTTTCACTTTGACTAAATAAAATTGTAAATTGTCCATGATTTTGAATCCAAGCCTCTTGGTGAATTGAACTGGGTCTGTCACGTCAAGGCCTTCAATGTTGCATCATCTCCAGAGTAAGCTTGAAGGAAATTGTCATAAAGGGTGTCACACTCCTTATCCCACATTGGTATGCATCAGTGATGTGACTACAATGGATTCCTTGGCAGCATTCATAAGTTTGCAGAAGGCAGAGAATGCATGATCTGATTTGGGAGGGGAAGAGGCGGGAAGGCTATCATTCAACCAGCATTCATGATCATTTTAAAAATAGAACTAGTCTGAGGCTAGACATAAAACTTACTACAGATATTCTTTGTGTGTATAAGAATCAGTGGAAAAAATGTTTAAACTGTCATCAACATGTAGTTTTTGTAGTGAGAAAACTGCTAATTTTTGGAGAGAAAAAAAATCAGTTGGCCTCGAAAAGGTTCTGGACCACCATCCGGCACCTCAGGAGGGGGAAGCAGTACTCTACAAACACCGTTTACAGTGGAAGTGGGGAACTGCTCACCTCAACTGGGGATGTCGTCGGGTGGTGGAAGGAATACTTTGAGGACCTCCTCAATCCCACCAACATGCCCTCTGTGGAAGTGCCTATCACTGGGGCTGAGGTCACGGAGGTAGTTAAAAAGCTCCTTGGTGGTCGGGCTCCAGGGGTGGATGAGATCCGCCCTAAATACCTCAAGGCTCTGGATGTGGTAGGACTGTCTTGGTTGACACGTTGCTACAACATCGCGTGGTCATCGGGGGCTGTACCTCTGGATTGGCAAACCGGGGTGGTAAATCCCCTTTTTAAGAAAGGGGACCGGAGGGTGTGTTCCAACAATCGTGGAATCACACTCCTCAGCCTATCTGGGAAAGTTTATTCAGGAGTAGTGGAGACCTAGCCGGTAGTTGAAACTCGGATTCAGGAAGAACAATGTGGTTTTTGTCCCGGCCGCAGAACTCTTGACCAGCTTTACACACTCTACAGGATCCTGGAGGGGGCATGAGAGTTTGCCCAACCAGTCATGTGCTTTGTGTACTTGGAGAAGGCTTTCGACCGTGTCCCTTGGCATATCTAGTGGGGTGTGCTCCCGGAATATGGAATGCTGGACCCATTGCTACGGGCCGTTCAGTCTCTGTATTGCCGGAGCCAGAGCTTGGTCCACATTGGTAACATGTCAAATTCGTTTCCAGTGGGGGTTGGACTCCGCCAAGGCTGCCAATTGTCACTGGTTGTTAATAATTTTTATGGATAGAATTTCAAGGTGCAATCAAGATGTTGAGGGGTTCTGGTTTGATGGCCGTAAGATCTCGTCTCTGCTTTTGGCAGATGACATTGTCCTTTTGGCTTCATTGAGCCAGGACCTTTAGCTCTTGCTGGAGTGATTCGCAGCTGAGTGTGAAGCAACTGAAATGAGAATCAGCACCTCCAAGTCCGAGGCCATGGTTCTCAGTCGGAAAAGGGTGGAATGCACTCTCTGGGTCTGGAATAAGGTCTTGCCACAAGTGGAGAAGTTCAAGTATCTTGGGGTCTTGTTTGACCCATGAGTGAGGGAAGGATGGAGCAGGAGATTGACAGGCAGGTCGGTGCAGCGGAGCTTATACCGGTTTGTCGTGGTGAAGAGGGAGCTGAGCCAGAAGGCAAAGCTCTCTATTTACCAGTCAATTTACGATCTCACCCTCACCTATGTTCACAAGCTTTGGGTAGTGACCAAAAGAACGAGATTGCGAATACACGCAGCTGAAATGAGCTTCCTTCGCAGGGTGGCAGGTCTCTCCCTTAGAGATTTATTAGAGAGTTCAGAGTAGAACCGCTGCTCCTTCACGTTGAGAGGAGCCAGTTGAGGTGGCTTGTACATCTAATTAGAATGCCTCCCAAGCGTCTCCCTGGTGTGGTGTTTCAGGCATGTCTGACCGGGAAGAAACCCTGGGGCCGACCCAGAACATGCTGGAGGGACTATATATCTCGGCTGGTCTGGGAACGCCTTGGTGTGCTGGAGGAAGTGGCTGGGGAGAGGGGTGTCTGGACCTCACTGCTTAGGCTGCTGCCCCTGCGACCCAACCCCAGAAGAAGCGGGAGAAGATGAATGAATGAATGAACGATTTCCTTGCATCACACAATTGTGAAAATCCCGTTCATTACTGCATTAACTCAGTTGAAAAAAATATTCAGATCATCTCCTGTGTTTTTTCATTCTATAACTGTCTTCACATATAATTTATTTTACCCACAAAGTCTTATTTCGTGTATATAAGTTTCAGTCACATGACGTCTATTTTCAGCTACTAAGCTCTGCTGACTTTAATAGTGTAAAGTTTCCGTTCCACTAAAAATGTTCAATGATGTAGAAAAATATGACATCTCTACCCTGCATAAAAAGTGAATGTGTGCATTAAGCTCAGTTATCTGGGTAATTTAAAGGAACTTAGGTTTTTTTGCACGAACCATAGACTGGAAACATTTGGACCAATGCCTATATGCTCAGGACCTCTACTATAGAAGAAGCAAATTAGACCCATTATTTGATTTCAGTTTGTCAAGGAAAAAGTACCACTAGCCTGTGGCCCAGCAGGATGCAGGCAGACAGTCACTTTAGTCTTTTTGTCTCAGTATTATCACTGACTCCTGTCACAAGAATGGCAAATAATATTATGAATTACAACCACATCATTTTCCCAAGTGGAATGGATACATTCCAATCAGACTTGCCCTCGAAACTATTCCAATTTCCTCTAAAGCCCAATTATGTTCAGAGCACAGTTTAGACATTTAGCAGTACAGCCACCATAACCTGCTGCAAGTTATCACTCCAAATAGAAATGTATTTAGAACATATTATGCATCAGCCATTGCTTTGACTAATTTATGCAAATCTGGCATATCATTAGCACTTAACTACAGGTAACTAACCCGTGCATGCTTAAGGTCCTAAATCTTTAGTTGCAGTGGTTTGAAGGTTTGTGAACTCTTAAAAATTTTATTTTATTTTAACAGCTTTGGCTTGTTGGACAGTCACTATTTCATTCTGCACGATTGGTTTGAAGCTAAAATGCGGATGTGTGTATGAGATAGTGGATCACAGAGCTGCGCATAAAACCTTTGCCTTCTTCCGTGATGCATTTATTCCATGTCAGGTCAGTGTATAATTACCTGAAAGAGTTTTTTGAATAATTAAACCTGGTTATTTATTACCAATTTTGTACACACGTAACAGACTAGATCGGCTTTCCAACTCTCGCTGCAAAGGGAAAATCCTGTATTATATCAGCCGAGAGACTATGGGAAATGTGGAAAATCCAAATTGTTAGTGCTTCTGGAAAAATTTAATAAAAAATATAGAACTTACTAAGTAAACTGAATTACCGCATAGCCAATATATTTCCAATATTAATGCAATAACAGATCTGAAATGCACATTTGCTCTGTATGTTGTGCAAAGCAGCCTGAGCAGTAAGTACATTGACACCAGAATGACCAAGTGATCAAATATATTTTTATAATCTAAAATGTCTGTAATACCTCACTTTCAGGCATAACATGGCGTGAGCATGCTAATTGCTGCAAGGTTGAATGGATTAGCCAGGCACTCTTGCCTCTACGCTAAACACAGCATAAAGACTGTACAAACTGCTCGGTGAGTAGCTCAGTGTTCAAGGCAACATTGCAAAGGCTGGAAGTATCCATGAATTGTTTAGCGTGATGGGATCTTTGACTGACGCTTTCATTATGTTTTAAAAGTGTATTGCGGGTGATAACCGCTCCTTTCCAACGTATGATTTGTACGCTTATGAAAATGTTGAACCACCCCTAAATATTTTATACCGAATGTACACTCCTCTCCCTATGACTAGTTTTCTGTAAAATCTGAGTTTGCATGTATAATTCACTTCTCTGCCAGTATAACTTGTAATATGTACTTCTCCAAAGTGAAACTTATACTCGTGAAGGATTTTGAGCAGACATAGTCAGAACAGTCTCCATTTGCAAGAATCTCTCACCAAATGGCTGAAGAAACCCATTTCACTTCAGCAGGCACATCCAATATGTGTATGTAAATGAGTGCCAAACATTTCTGTGTACATGTTTTTATATTTTATATTTTTTCAAACAACATATTTGTACTCACCCTTTACTTCATTCTCTCCATCCACAAACCTCTCCTCATTCTGTCTTTTGGCTTCCTTTTCCTTATCTGTAATGTACTCCCCATTCTGGTACTTGCGGTTCCTGCATCGCTTTCTCTTTTTTGTAGAGGTCAGGTGTTCTCTCTCTGGCCCCTGAGCAGGTCTAATGGTGTCTGTGTCTCCACCTTCAGGCAAAGGATTGAGACGAGGCCGACCCCGTGGTCGCCTGAGTGGGAAAACAGGACTTGGCAAAAGTGGGGAGGAATGGGATTCTGGGAGAAGAGGAGGGGTAGGAGGGGAAGCAAAGCTCCAATCTCGTAGCAATGCATCATCAGTGCGCCGGCGCCCTCTTTTTGGCCTTGGAGATGACATTTGTTGAAAGTTAGATCCCTTATTGGGCTGATCAGTCTTGGCTGGGGAGACAGGGTCCACCTGCAATCTTCTCGCTAGGCCGTTTGCAGAATCTAGAGAAACCATCAAGGACAGACGTTTACTAATGTCTTCACTGGAGAAAGAGTCGATAGAAATTCCAAATGCACATGCAGTAATTAGCTAGATATACAGTGAGGGCAACTAAGTATTCAGACACTTTTATTTTTGGGATCTAATATGTATCCATTTAGGTGATGGTTGGTGGACTTATATACTAATATATTACTGAGAAAATTATATTTTATATATATTTTTATATTATATATTGAACACAAACATTTTACATTTGTTGACACATTTTCAACAGATAAAGATGATACACTCAACAAATGACACATAAAATAACAGTTACTAGCTAATTTCAGCTTTTTGAAATACTTTTTTATTTGTCTCAACTCACCTGCCGAGGGTCTCGTCTCTTAAAAAAAAAAAAATAAATAATTGTGATATTTTGAAAAATGATTTTCATACTTCAAATTCATACTTGCCCAACCATATATATATATATATATATATATACACACACATATATATA
>JBCNYG010000022.1:32077855-32088473 GCA_039654305.1 Porochilus rendahli | reverse complement strand
AGATGGGCGCCAGCCTCCCCGCGACCCTAATTAGGAATAAGCGGTTCAGAAAATGAATGAATGAATGAATGATAATTCGCTACCCTTCACCCAAAATTTTTTATTATCATTTGGCGGACGGCGAGTCATGTGATTGCTTTACATCATCTCTGGAAAGAAGCCTGTTATGCGCATCAACATCTATGGGTACTAGATATTTAGTGAAAGATATTTTTCTCTTTTTAACGAGGCTGCTGAAATCCCTGCCCAGAGTAAGCTCCATGCACACCTGGATAGGGTCTGGTGCTGATGATATCTTTCCTCAGAATCATATTATTATTTTTGTTTGTATTATTTATAAAAATGATAAGTAAGAGATATGGGACTCTAAGCTGGTCCCGTTTTTAAAGATTTGGATGTTGTAATCCAAGGAAGTTGACGCTTTGATAATTGTGTATGATAACCATACAAAAATCACATATAGGCTCTCCACTTTACTGTTATAATAAATAACAAAAAAAATCCCTGTAGTATTCGTTGCACCTCCAATTATTTGAAATAAGCAAAGTGCCAATATAATCAGATATCAGCGCTGATACTATGAGTTCCTCATGCCTAATTCAAGTTTAAATCTGTCTAAGAAATTGGTACTGTACTAGCACTGGAGTCATCCTTAATAAAATTTGGGTATCAGCAGGGTAATGCGTATTGTGACTAAACAAAATAAGTTAGCTGATGCACGCTGAGCTGAAGTATCTTCTGAAAATGACTTAATGTGGGTTACATCTTTTGAGGTAAATTTTTCATGGGCATTTTGAGCAAGCTTTTACTTTACTTCGAACATTGCGATGAAACGAAATGCTGTTTTGTGGACTTTTAAAAATGAACAAATCAATAAAATCACCATGAGTTCTTCCTTTACTGCAGCCTCCTCACTGCGCTTGGTGAAATCATCCGGGGCCTTGTTTTCCTATAAATAAAATTATATCCAACAATAAGATTCATACAAAATCTGAACAACAATCCCAGCTGGCAGAAAAAAACAGAACTGTACAACAAGAATCCTAAAACTGTCACCTACTTTAATTTGTTTTTTAAGATCGAAATCAAGACAACAGCAAGGCAATTCTGACGTGGTGTAATTATCTCTCTTATATCTTTATGGGGTTTTTTTTTTACTCTAAAGAAATCAGTCCTGCCACCTTCTTTTTTTATTGGTTTACATGACTGCGATACATAAATTCAAATTTCAGCTATTTAAAGCCCAGGCAAAGTGACAAGCAAATGCTTCTTTTGTCTTGAATTCTTTCCCCTTTAGTGAATTGGAATTTGTCTGTTTTTCTTTTTAGTCTGGTTCATCTAAAATAGCTGAAAAACCAGTCTCCCATAGTACCTGTGTACAAAGGTCCTAAAATCTAGAGTGGTTAACATTGGCACCTCTGCAAAAAAAATAAATAAATTAAATCTCTATCCTTTGGAATCAATGTAAAATTAGGTATTTAAAAACGGTATGAAGAATAATACAGGAACGGTAATTAAAAAACTCAAGTATGCTTTATCTTATTAATAAAAACAAAAGACATAAGATTTCAATAAAAGTAAAAAAAATAAAAAATAGCAGTGATAGTAAACACAGGGCTCCACTCACCAAAAGAAAAGACACTTCCTCTTCTTTGACATCTAAATTTTCACCTCTATTTTTTTCGTGAGTTAGACTCTGCTGTTCGAGCCCCAAATCCCGCGTCTTACTGGACTCTCTCTCAGCGTCTCGACAGGCTGATGTCTGGCTGTCCTGTTCCAAGTTCTGGGTTGTACTGACTATGCTCTGCTGCTTTCTGGATGTAGCAGTACAATCCCCAAAGGCTGTGCTTCTTTCCCCTTGATCAAAACACTGCTTCTTACGAGCTGTGGGCTGCACGGGTTCGTCCATGTCCTCAGACATGATGGACTCAAGCTCGTCCAGGGAAACGTCTAAATCTGCATGTGCTACTGGGTTCTGTTCTGGCTCTTTCCTCTTCTTAGAACTGGAATCTAAACTCTGGCTCGGATTTGGTTGCCTGCCACCTGTTCTGGAATCTGTAGCGTTCTGGAATCCCGGACCCAAATCAAGGCTGCCACTGAAACCACAGCGTGGGTTGGTGTCACGCTGGTTTTGGGCTGTTTGTGAGCCTAATCTGATGGCAGAGGAGTTCTGCAGGGAAGAAGCCGGATTTAAGTTCTTTGTTTCCTTGCTTCCTTCATCCTCTTGCCTGGAGAGTTTGGCCTCTGATAGTTCGGAGTCTGAGCTACCTTCACGCGGTCTGCAAAAGAAATAGTGTAACTCAGTAAACAATTACAAAAGCGTGACATAGAAAGCAATTCCTAGAAAGTGTTAACTGAGAGTCAACTGCGTGCCTCTTTTTGTTGGCGGTTTTGAAGTAGGAAGTGAGTGATGCTTGTTTCTGAGGGGACTTTTTAACTGTGGCACTGTTGTTTGAAGGGCCTGTGAATTTAGTAGATTCATTACTCTTCCAACCCTTTGATTTTGCCTTTTCTCCACCCAGTGATGCCACAGGCTCAGAGCAGGCAGCTGGCAACTCTGTTGCCCCTGGTGGCCTCTTGGTTGTCGGTGGAGCCAATGGATTTGCAGGGCGTTTTTCCGGGGTCTCACCCACAGCTGTGGCACCAGACACGTCCTTGCTATAAAAGAATAAAAGAATAGCTACTTCAAAAATGTTTCATAGATATGTTATACCGTACAGTCAGTCTTTGAGCTCAGCTGTCTGAAAATAGAAGACAAGTTCAAGACTTGAACCCAGTAACATTCAATTTTGAAAAACGTCGCCCTGTAGCACCAAAACAGTCACATGGGTAAATTTTCGCGGGGAGGCTGGCGCCCATCTCAGCCGACTCCGGGCGAGGGCGGGGTACACCCTGGACAGTTCGCCAGGCCATCGCAGGGCCATTTATATACTTGTGAATGGTTTTTAGGAGGGCGGCATGGTGGCACAAAAGTTACATCGTTCACCTCCCAGCACGAAGGGCCTGGGTTCACGTCCCAAGCTTTGTGTGTGTGTGGCGTTTGCATGCTCTCTCTGAGCCAGTGTGGGTTTTCTCCGAGTATGGTTGTGCGTGTGTTGACCCTGCAATGGACTGGCGAGCTGTTCAGGGTGTACCCAACCTTTGCTCAGTATCGGATGAGATAGGCTCCAGCCTCCCCACAACCTTAACAGGACTAAGCTCAAGAGTATGTTGGACTGAAAGCAGACTAATGGTAACATATAAGATGTCGGATATAATGTCAGGGGTTATATCCTCTACATGTATCTGAAATGATTATAAACAATATAATAATCAGAAGAATTTTTTTAAAGGTGCACTTTTTATAAAGAGGTTCTTGTTATACTTGTGTGGGTTACCTCTGGGTACGCCGGTTTCCTCCCACAGTCCAAAGACATTAGGCTAAGCGGTTGTTCCAAATTTCCCTTCGGTGTGAGTGTGAGTAGTTGTGTGTGTGGCTGTTGCCCTTCGACGGTCTGGCGAGCTGTTCAGGATGTACCCCTCCCCGTGCCAGGGAATCAAACCCGGGACCTTCTTGCTGTGAGATAGACGTGGTAACCACTACGCCACCGTGCCGCCTGGGTGTTTATGTGAAAAGACGTTGCCAATAATCTGTGTAGAACCTCTCGCCCTGCATCAGTATTAGGCAACGTCACTCGAACAACTCATACAGAAGGCCTTGTAAAAGCTTTCTTTTTTTGTAAAGACTTTCTATTTAAGTCTTTACAATTCTATACAATTACAGGGGTTCCCCTTTATGTTAAGATGTTATTCCTTCATTACAGTTGACAATTTGTGAGTCATGTGTAGCGACTGTGGTGGGTTGGAGTGTAAATGTTAGTTCATTGCTCTGCGTGCAGATATACTCCATCAGTGACGGCTCGTCTAAGACTACAAGGAAAGCTCTGCCTCCAATAAAGTGTCACAAAAAATTCGTCAAATATGCACTGTTTTTTTATCAAAATTATAAAGAGAGCGCCGCCACGACATGTTCAACTTCATGGTTAGTTCATCCCGAATCAGCAACAGCTTCTCACAGAACATCAAATGTTTTTCTCCTTTTAAATTCAGTGCCATTGTGATCCCTCAGAAGCACGGCTCTCATTGCGTTGTACACTTTCAGCAAAACTCAACGCTTATCGGACAAATGCTTGAAAAACTGCGTTTCCAGTGTAGCTAAGCATTAATGGGACTCTATAAGGAGTAGGCGGTTCAGTACGCTGGGCTGCTGCGTAATGATTGGAGGAACTGTCAGAGAGGCTGGACTTTCTTTTTGACTGACAGTGGCATCACAGCGGTTCAGGTTTTATCCGAAATTTTTATCAAGTACCTGCAGCTTGTAGTCTGTTCTTGTAAGCAATATAGCTTTTTGTACACATCTTACTGTAAATAAGCCATAAATGTAATTCTCTTGAATTTGCAGCTTGTTTTAGTTCATTAATCTTTGTTTATATAGTGCAGTTCACTAGTTAGCTGTGCATGACGGCAGACGATGAAAGCAACTTAAATCTGAACAACACTGCAGATCAAAGCCCAGGACTGTTGGGTTCAGAAGTCGGGAAGAATTACGGGTCGCGGACCCTCCTGTTAGAGAAGGTGAGCTAGCGGATTGGAAGTGCTGTGATGAAGAAAATGTACTGCTGGACATTTAAGGAAAACATCTCAGGGTGTTTGGTCAAAACAGGCTTTGGGGATCTTTCTAACGTTCACAGGACGAACATAAGAATTTACACATAAATAACACGATGTAATAATGGATACCTTTATGACGTAGGCCTTAAAATGTGCTTCCTCTGTATGTCAGACCAGCAGACACCGCTGTCCTTCACAGTGTCCCAGCTAGGGTTGTTTTAGCATGGCGCCACGCTACGCCTTTTTAAAGCAGCTATGTTATTTATATGCTATTTTCCTCCATCGCCCGACGTTATTTTCCCTGCCTCCATGACCCCGGCAACTAGATCAAACATTTAATCAGAGGGAATTTTTTTTCCTTAACCGAACGCCCATGCACAGCGTGCATCGGCTCACCTTGTCTTCTGTGCAGATTCTTCAGCAAGTCGACAGGACAGTGAAAGGATTTAATTTTATTTACGGAATTTCAGACTAATCTAACGTAACTATATAGTATTACAGTTTATATTTAATTAATGATCAGATTTATCTGAGAATCATGGTGTAAAGCTGCATGGTACAGATTAATTGAGGGTAATTAATAAGCAATGCAATGCTGAATAAAACTTCACTTAATCTGCATATTCCATGAATAAAATAACACACATTTCATGTTAAAGATTTATGAGTCTTATATTAGTGTTTATTAATGCACTGAATTACTTTAACTTTTATAAAAATATTACTTTTAATGTTTATATATAATTGTATTTATATATGCAAATTTTTTGTATGAATGAATAAATATTTGTAATTATTGTTGCTCTATGACATGTAAAAAATAATTACAAATATTAATTCAATGACATAAAAAAGTTGAATACAGCCTCTTTGGGGTGAGCCCTCTACTGCCCTAGTGCGGCCTGCCTTCACAGAATCCTAACTGGAACACTGGTTCATCTCTTATTGCTTCCAGCAGAATTAAAAATGTGACTCGATTTCAGGAGGTGCTCTCGAAATCATATGCACACTATATTATATTGTCTTATATCTTTGCTCCACGGGTATTAGCTATTTCCAAGAGAAATACTGATGACACAAATGTGACTCGTTTAATTTTATAATTTAATTAAGTTAAAGCAGAAACGCAGGCTCAATAAAACTATAATCTAAATCTGGTTCAAGAGTACGATGGCAGGTCCATCTCATCTCCTGCCTCATGATAAAACCCAACTATTCTCACACTGTTATCTTAGGCAAAACCTGAAGTAATAATGACACACCTGTATAGCATGTCTTTAGATTCATATATACAGTGTTAAGCTAAATCCAGTGACTAATCAACTAGAAAATTAGCACATCAATGGGCAGGGTGACGTATCGATAAATAACCGTACTGAAATATCGCCATACATACTGTCAGATAACTACATATCTTGGGTATCGTGATTAAGCAGAAGTTGACAATTTTATTTTTTCGGTCATATCGCCCAGCCCTAGCTTAACTAGATTAACATGATCCTCTTCATACTGGCAGCAGTACTGAATTATATATTGTGATAAATACTGATATTGATCAACATCAGTAAGCCCTTATTTACATTTCATTTAGGAATTTAACTAAAGCCTTAGGATGGGGAGAAACAGTGATTTAATTTTAATACTCTGATACATATCGAACTGATATTAAAAAATAATAATCGTCACAATATTTTCCATATCCATATCGCCCAACCCTAAACCACCAGGTTAAGAAGTGTCTCTGATTGGAAAAATGCTGCCAAATTGTTAAGTTTCCCTAAAATATTTAAATATTACAGGTCAGTTTTGAGCAGCTGCATGTCTTAACGACTAGAGTAATGATAATTCCTAATAAAAGTAATAATAAATGATGAACGGTAAGAGTCAAAGTGTTAATAAGCAACACTCCTTATACAGCCAGCCTCTCAGTATCCTAACCCTCCTTGGTCATGCAGTAACCCCTTTCTTCTTCACACAGACCGGATTATTTGGGCTTTGGCCAGACACACTGTGACTTAACAGTTAACTTTAACAGTGTGATGCTATCACTGTCCGAAGAAGCTTTTATGTTTGCGAGGGCAATTAAGGGACAGCCACCAATAGAAAGTCATTCATTCACCTCAGGAACCATTTCATTTTGAGATGCGTCCTGACCAGTCCGTCATTACGCAACACACACAATCCAAGTACAATTTGGAATTTCCATTCCATGTTTTTGGGAGGTAGATAGAAACCTAAAAGGTGACCCACAGAGATACAGGCAGAACGTGCAAATCTCCATATGGACTATAATCCAAGCTCAGGGGCGAACCAGACACCCTTTCTGTGAAACTGCAGCATTACTCACTGTGTACAAACCACGTAATTCTACTCATAATTTCATTCATTAAAATGCACAATAACAGACAACAGCGCATGTCACAGACCTAGAACCTCCATGAGTTGTGTTTAGCACTGATATAATTCAAATACCCATATACATCCAATAAGAAGTGACTGATGTGATATTGACAGACTTGTCAAAACTGATAGATCTTTAACACAAAATATTACAACCCTCTGATCTGTAAGAATAAAATAAAATAAAGAAGCACATCCTATAAACATTACCATCACCTCCTTCTTTCAGCTGCTCCTGTTAGGGAATACCAACACACTTATCCATCTCGCTCTATCCTCTGCATCCGTCTCCTTCACACCAATCAGAATCAGGCGTACACCCTGAACGGTTCGTCAATCCATTGTAGGGCCAACACACAACCATGCACTCTCACACCGAGGGGCAATTTGGACCAGCCAATTAACCTAAAGTGCATGTACTTGGACTGTGGGAGGAAACAGGAGGATCCGGAGGAAATCTACGCAAGCATGGTGAGACCATGCAAACTAAACACCGAGACGCCTTTCCCAAAGCCACTCAAACCCAAGACCTTCTTGGCAGACATGCTAACCACTACGTTACCATAATAACTAGCTCACAAACACAAATGTGCGACCCCAGGTACCAGAAAGCAGACAGGATGTGAGTACGCACAGTTGAATTCAGGTGCCTCGCAGGTAATGTGAAAAAGTGATTTCAGCTGAACTCTAGCAGCAGATCCATCGTGCACATGCATGCGGACTACACGCAGGCTGATCCGTGCAGCTGAGCTCCAACCGTCTAGAACGCACTTTACACCGGGAGTAATAAAATAGCTCCCGGAACAAATGGGTTTGATATCTGTTTAGAGCTCCGATCGTTCTGATTCCTGACTTAAGAGTGTGTGCCGTCACCAGGACGAGTCTCACTCCAGCACACTCGGACACGAGATGGGTGAGGTGTTTCCTCCCTGAAGTCAAAATATGCGACAGGTTTGTGTCTCACTGCGACTTCTCGTCCGAAGTTGGGCACAAAACACAGCCGTCGGTCCCGGCCTGCTTGACCCGCTGAGAGACGGAAGGGTCTCCCGTTGTCTCCCGGGTTTCAGGGCACGAGAACGCAGCAGCAGCAGCAGCAGCAGCGCAGAAGTGTGACGGCGGGAGGAGGATCCGCGGGATACGGGACGGGATGCACGGCTGAGAGACAGGTTACGGACGGTAACGACCTCGTTCCGATGGTGATGCCAAACCTTCCCATTCTCAAGAAAGCGTGATTTGAAGAAATGATAATAACAAAAAACAAAAGTGGCCATAACTGAACCCTCCCTGGATGTTTTGGACTCCAGGCTGTCGCTCTCGTCGCTTTTGTAGGCCTAAAACACACGCCACAGCGTGTCCCAATCCACCCAAGGCTGCAGATGAGTGACCATTAGCTATCATTAGCCGCACGCAAATTTGAAACCTAACGGGTAGACCCTAGTGTGCAATGCAATGCCAGATAAGCATTAGTCGCAGTTGGTAGATACCAGACCCTGGGCTACAGTAAACCGGGACTTTAATACACTTGCGCAGCCTGCAAAGTTTCCGGAGTTGCCCGTAGCCCTGCATGGCGTTTCGTAATGCCCCCTTTAATGCCCCTCGCTCGCCAGTAGCGCCTTTGTTAATCGCATGGTGCTGCGCCGCCCGCCTTACCTCACTTACCTAAACGGCCCGGACGCCTTTTCTATGCCTTTTAACAGGAAGTGCTCACGAAGAGACCATGAAAGCAGCTCCGTGCTTGTGACGCTCGTCTCGGTTAACAGAGCGATTTGCTGAAGGTCTCAAAGGCAGCGTGAATTTTGGGCTTCTCGCCGCGATCTTCCCTCATCGCCAGTTCTCGACCGCAGCAGCTGGAGAAGAAAATCGCGCTTCCTGGGTCCTAAAGCCTGACGGCTCTTCACAGGTGAGTATGCATTACACTGTGCTTTCGGAATGAACCTGGTTCGTTTATTTACAGCAAGCCATGTTTATTCACCTTCGCCTGATTCACCTTGTGTTTTACCCTGTTTTAGACAAACCTGTAGTCTGGCTGAAGACTCGGAGAGAACTCTTTCACTGATGCCATTCGGTTATAATTGTTGTTCAGTGATCCTCAGCAGTCCACCTCTCACTCGAGTACGCACCTGTGACCTCAGTGCCCCCGGATAGGATATCCCCATATATACATCCGCGGTGTCCATTTATTCATAACTGAAGAGCTTAATTCGACTAGGGTCAGGGGGAGAAGGCTGGAGCCTATTTCAGGCAAAGGCAGGGTACACCCTGAACAACTCCCATTGCACGGCCAAAACACACACACACACACACACACACAACCATTCACACTCATTTATTCATCATTTCAGTCATTTGCTGAACCGCTTTATCCTAATAAGGGTTGGGAGCCGGAGCCTATCTCAGTCGACCCTGGGTGAGGGCGGGAAACACCCTGAACAGCTTGCCAGACCACTGCAGGGCCAACACACATTCAACCATTCACTCTCACACCTAGGAGCGATTTAGAACAGCCAATTGGCCTACTGTGCATGTTTTTGGACTGTGGGAGGAAACCAGAGTACCCAGAGGTAACCCACACAAGCACATGAAGAACTTCATACAGAAATGCCCTCGACATGCCCAGGACTCAAACCCAGAACCTTCTTGCTGTGAAGCAGATGTGTTAATCACTACGCCCCTGTGCCGCCCTCAAATGTCATAGGCTACTGTTCAAACAAGGCCATTCACAGATCAAAAGGCCAGCTCAGGTAGACATAAAATATAAAGTATGTGCTTTCTGCTCCCAGGTGCCTTCAATCATGCTTTATGTGCTGTATTCTATTTAAACATTTTATTTATGGTTATAGGTAGCTTATAATATTGAAGAATAAACAAACAGCATTTTGTGTGTCCTTGTCATTTTTGTGATTATAGTAAATAAAATTGGATGTTTTTGAAATTAAGTTTTTCTTATATGGTTTGAATTTTATATTTTCACCCAAATGAGGATGGGTTTCCCTCCTGAGCCGGGTTCCTCTCAAGGTTTCTCAATGTTTAAATTCCTCCCTTATTTAATTTTACT
Source organism: Porochilus rendahli (assembly GCA_039654305.1). Lineage (NCBI taxonomy): Eukaryota > Metazoa > Chordata > Actinopteri > Siluriformes > Plotosidae > Porochilus > Porochilus rendahli. The sequence goes on along the minus strand of JBCNYG010000022.1, from coordinate 32,078,368 downwards.
GTGTAAAGTTGCTTTGTGACAATGTCAGTTGTAAAAATTTGAATTGAATTGAATTGAACCTCCAACGATATTTTTCTAAAATTCTTACTTGCTGCCCTAAAAAAAAAAAAAAAAAACCTAGTATTGCTTTTGATCCTAATGAATGCATATTTATTTGTGCATTTTTTGGATCTGGATCAGTCTGTTGGCAGATTCTGATGCTAACCAGAATCACTTAGCCTAAAAGATTTTATAATCATGATTCGAGACTGCTACTGAACGGATGCTGAAAACCAGGGGATGCAAAATTTAAATACACACACTGGGAATAGGCCTGAATGACACACCAATTTTAACGTAACATCAACACACAAAAACCCTTTGGCAGTTGGTTATCAATTCACTATATTGATATTGGTGTGGGACAGCAAGGTATTGTGGTTAGCATGTCTGCCTTGCCACAGTGGCGTAGTGGTTAGCACGTCCGCCTCACAGCAAGAAGGTCCTGGGTTCGATTCCCAGCTCGGGCGTTTC
>JBCNYG010000022.1:32043364-32053658 GCA_039654305.1 Porochilus rendahli | reverse complement strand
CTATGTTGAAGTATAACTTCACGAAATGCTCCACGGCTCTCATTTTAGCGACTTTGCTCTTTTAAAACATACAACTTTTTTACAACTTAATTCTCCTACATTTCCGACTTTATTCTCGTAATATTACGACTTTATTCTCGAAGTCTGTGAAGACATTTTTTTTTCTTAATGTAGCCCTAATACTCCGTCGTACCTGAGTGAAGCAGTGTATGTTTTTTAAACTGGGAAAGAGAGTTTACCAGTTTGCCTTATTATTTTCAGCAGGTTTTGTGTAGAAATACACCGAGTTCCGTTTACACGCAATGTCCACTCGTGACGTCACTCGTTTCACAGAGATACTCTACGAGCCTGGTTCGTTTTAGTCGCGTGCACAATCCACAGGGAAACCATTCAGCGTGCTGTCTTACCAGAATAAACGTTTCCAGTCCGTGGTTCACAATCCAGTTAGCCATCTTTATCCAATGTGGTGTGAGAGAGGAATCTTCAGCTTGACTCCCAGCAGGTGTAGGTGTGTGTGTGTGTGTGTGTGTGTGTGTGTGTGTGTTATAAAGCCGCACTGTGTGCACTCCCCCATAAGGAATCTCAGGCTCTACACGGAAACCAGGGGCAAAAAAATAAGAGCAGATTATTACCGTAATGACGGCATGTGGGTGGGTACTGCACAAACACTGCACCTTTTACCCAATCTAGCAATCTGGACATTCTAATTTCTGTTCCAGCACATGTGAAGAAACAGCAGGGCTTAACACTGGTACTGGAAATAAAGAACCAACTGAAGCTTGAATGGACATGGACACACACACACACACACACACACAGAGAGAGAGAGAGAGAGAGAGAGAGAGACTCACAATACAAGGATCCTGGGTTCGATGCGAGGGCATTTCTGTGTGGAGTTTGCATGTTCTCCCCCTGCTTTCCTTCAGGTATTGTTTTCCTCCGACATGCACGCTAGGTTAATTGGCTGTTTCAGTCGTGCGTTTTGGCCCCGCAGTGGTCTACAGAGCTCTAGTGAGCTGTTCAGGGTGTACCCCTCCTTCTCCATACCTACCGTGATGCTTAATGGTGGCAGCATCATACTTTGTGGCTGTTTTTCTTCAGCTGGGACTGGAGTCTTAGTCAAAGTGGACAAAGTTTCAAATACCAGTCACTGTTGGCACAAAACCTTCAGGCTTCTGCTAGAAAGTTGTAGATGAGGAGGAACTTTATCTTTCAGCATGGCAATGGCCCAAATCACACATCCAAATCAGCAAAAGAATAGCTGCACTAAAAGATTAAGGTTTTGAAATGACCCAGCCAGAGTACAGACCTGAATCCATTCAAAAACCTGTGGGGTGATCAATGGAGGGCTGTGCGCAGGAGGTGCCCTCGCAACTTGAGAGATTTGGATCGTTTTTTCAAAGAGGGGGAATGTATTGTCATATCAAGATGTGCCACGCTGATAGACTCCTACCCAAAAACACTGAGTGCTGTAAAAAAAGCCAAAGGTGCTGGAACAAAGTATTACTTAAACGAGTGTGCATATTTTTGTAACCAGGTTATTGTAAGTTTTTTATTTTTTCCCCCTTATAAGATTTCAGTTTATTTTTTAAACCGAGTTGTACAAGTTATAGGTCACATTAAAGGTGGAAAAAGTTTCTAAATTATTTTCTTGGTCTTTTTTTTTTTTTTTTTTTTACATCACAAAAACCTGAACTCTGCCCTCACCCAGAGTCGGCTGAGATGGGCCCCAGCCTCCCTACGACCCTAATTAGGATTAAGCGGTTCAGAAAATAAATGAATTCTGTAGGTATAAAACACTTGATTTAGACATTCAAAATATTTTATTAATATTATATTCAAGTCACAGTCAGCAGAGTCATGTAATTCAGGCACAAAACAAGCAAAAACTTTTCTCACGAAGAATCTTCTAATTTTCATCTTATTTTCAGCACTTAAAAACACAGTTGTTAATGTAGAGAGATCAGCTTTTATTTTGCAGGACATCTACTGCTACTTAAAACCGGAAATGCTTCCTCCAGAACGTACGGGAAAAAGATTTTCACAGGAGGCCTTCCAGCTTATCTTTTGATATGCAAGTTTCAAAGTGCACTTGAGGGAATCAATGGCTGGTTGGGCTTTACATAAAGCAGGAGATGCCACAAATTATCATGTAAATTCCATTATTAAGTAAGACATCTGGCCTGTTTCCAACACACCTGGGCAAGTATTGTCATCTCAACCCTTTGACAAGGCTGTCTTTGTGAATAATCTCATCTCTTTGGTATGTAGCACTCAATAAACCCTCAGCTTCCTACAGTCTCATTCCCTGGCAATGCAGAAGGGAACGAAGTCTAAAAATTAAAGTAATAAGGCTTTTTTTTTGTTCCAAGGTCATTTCAAGGCATTTCAAAACATTTATGCTTCAGATACTATTAGAATCACACAGGATTTGTTCTTAAAATTGACTACAGCCGGTTCTGTTTAGCTCACACTGTCCTTATCGAGGCTTACATGTTCCTGATCATGGACTTGTGCAATTAAGCTAGGCTTACAGGAGGTAAATCTGACCAAATGAATTAGGTCAAGCTGCCTCCCTGTCCTCCAAGATATCTGTTTCTTGCGCCCCTAGGAGGACAGAGAGGTCAGGGGTTGGGGGTACCTGTGGAACCAGTGTATTCTCGTTTCTCCAGCAGCAAGCACACTGCAGACAGTCTTCCACATTATGCTTGAAGAGTTTGCGTGCCGGGTGACAGAATTGGTAAAAGAGCAGCATAAAAAGAACAGCTAGGCCATAGCACACAATCAACTGCACAGCCAGCAGTGGGGCACACACATATTCATAAAAGTCTGACTTAAAGAAGTACCAGCCGACAATGAGAGCCACATTTTCGATGAAGCGCAGTGTATAGTATATGGCCAGGCGTCTCCAACGAGGATGCTTCTCTATCAGTTCCTGCTCAGCCAAGTTCAACTGCACAGCTGACCAGCAGAAGATGTTGATGCAGGCGTAGAGCAGTGTAACCATGCACAGCACCACGCACGTGCCCAGCTTGCTCAGGTTCTTTTCTATGTTCTCAGGCAGGGAGGCTCTCCTTGCCCAGAACTCTACCCAAGGCTGGAAGAAGAAGATCAGCAGGTTAGCCAGACCCACTGGGACCACCCAGAAGGTTAGAGCTGTGCTGAAGAGTACCAGTGAGGTGACACGAGTGGCGATCTCCAAACCGCGCCACAGCACCATGCACAAATATGCACCAGTCTTCACGCTCACTTTGTATTCGTCATAACGGATTTGGATGGCCAACACGCTGCACACCAGCGCCCCGTATATGATTGATATCAGGGAGATGACCATCAAGACACCTGGAAAAATGGGAGAAACTTATTACAAAAAACATTTCATTTTTATTTATTAGCATGACAGCACTGAATGACACTATCGTTATTTTACGAGGGTGGGCTGAGACGTTCATAGGCCGACCATGATGCAACGGCTGAATTTGATTCATTTTTATTTATTTTTATAAATAAAAAAATAGTTTATTTTTCAACATAGCTAAATATAGAGCCTGCAATCTACACACTTGTTTCATCAGTGTTGCAGCAGTTGGACCCCCATGGTATAGAAAGTCTGTTTGTTTGTGGTGAGATTGATTACTATGAACCTTTCAACCCACCCTCATGTCTGCATTCTTGCTATAAAACTTTAAATTATTTATTAAGGTGTCTATTGGAACAGCTTTTACAATGACACGCTCGTGTGACGTGGGAAGAAATGATGATGCCGGCTGTCTGCAGAGTGTCAAAGATTTTATTTTTCATTCTATTTAAACTAATAGTATTAAAATGCAAATAAAATATTAAAAAATAAAATAGATGAAATACACAATTGTCTGAAATAACTATTATTAGGCTGCATGAAGTGGACTGGCATTAGTGTAATCAATATTAGCTTAATCAATTAGAGCAAATTTGTTATAGAACATTTACATTTTAAATCAAATTATGTGTTAAAATATATATTTTTTACTTATTTACAGTAATTGTCTATACTGTTTTTATATTTCAGGAATTAACTCCATCAGTCTTCCATTTAGCTCCAAATGTTTAATATGAAAAACAGCAACAAAAAAAAAGCAAACAAACAAAACTACTCACATCTAGTAGAAAGAATGTATTTCTCTTGAATGGCTGCGTATAGCTGAAGGGTGAGCTGTGGTGTGGAACCGAGGAACGCCTGGATGACAGCAGTGCGTTTAAAGGCATCACGATGGACAGCCAGCTTGCGTTGTGAATGACCGATCTCCCATTCCATGGGGGAGCCAACCGCTTTACCGTGTTTTAGCCTCATCTTCCTTGTGATGGTAACATATGGCTCCTCCATTTTGCCTGCCTTGAAGTAAACTATCAAAGCCTCCACACACCTATAGGGAGAAAAAAAAAATCAAGTGTGCAATTTGACACGCACATTTCTTACAGTGCTTGGTCAAGAGCACCTGATGAGCTAAACCACGCCGGTATACTCGCTGGAATAAGCCATAAATCATGCTTTACATGAAGCTGAGAATGGGAAGACCAGTCTGGGATGCCTTGGAACTGGGAGACCAGTAAAGGTGCTACTATTCCGATGACCTTTGCCTCAGGCCCACCCTAGTGGATAAGAGATGGCCCACAATAACAACATAGTAGAGTGCAGGCAATGAGTAAGAATTCTCCCGCTTGGAATAGAAGGGTCTCTAAATTTTACTTAGCACTGTATTATAACCATGGTAATGAATCCTTTTAGAATAGAATACAGAAAAAATATTAAGTGGAATTTTTTTTTCCATTTGAACACTAGATGTCAATATAATGTTAAAAAAAACCTCCCCGACTCACTAGAACACCAGTGGTACTAATTTACCAAGTGTGGGGTCAGAAATGGAAATGAAAAAAAAAACACAAGTGCTGAATGGCAAAAATGAATATTTCACTTGCAGTTAAGATGAAAGTATGAGTCACCAGTCAGTTCATTCGGTCCTCAGAGAATTCACCATTTGCTCCATGAACTGCCTCTCTTCAGCCCAGTGTAAAAAAAAGGGTTGAGACATTCCCGAGTGATGGGCATATCATGGAAGTGCATGACGTGATGTACCCATCATGCATAATGGTCACTGTACAAGCCCCTGGAGGCAGTGCTATGATCTTGGCCTCCAATCGGTCACCTCAACTTCAGCAGTATTACGCCTCACGCTAGCGTGGAATTACACTCCTCAGCCTACCCGGGATAATCTATTCAGGAGTACTGGAGAGGAGGAACAATGTGGTTTTCGTCCTGGCCGCAGCATTCTTGACCAGCTTTACACACTCTACAGGATCCTAGAGGGGGCATGGGAATTTCCCCTAACGTGTCCCTCTTTGCGGGGTGTGCTCTGGGAATATGGTACAACGGACCCGTTGCTAGGGGCCATACGGACTCTGTGTTGTGGGAGCCAGAGCTTGGTCCGCATTGTCAACGGCATGTCGAATTCTTTTCCAGTGGGGGTTGGACTCCACCAAGGCTGTCCTTTTTTCACTGGTTCTGTTCATATTATTTATGGATGAAATTTCTAGGTGCAGCCGAGGCGTTGAGGAGTTCTAGTTGGGTGACCATAGGATCTCGTCTCTGCTTTTTGCGAACGACGTTGTCCTTTGGCTTCATCAAGCCGGGACGATCAACTCTTGCTGGAGCGATTCGCAGCTGAGTGTAAAGCCGCTGAGATTCAGCACCTCCGATTCCAGTGCCGTGGTTCTCAGCAGTAAAAGGGTGGAATGCACCCTCTGGGTCTAGAATTAGACCCTGCCCCAAGTGGAGGAGTTCAAGTATCTCGGGGTCTTGAGTGAGGGAAGGATGGAGTGGAAGATTGTCAGGCAGACCGGTGCAGCCTCTGCTGTAAAGCGGAGCTTGTGCCGGTCCGTCGTGGTGAAGATAGAGCTAAGGAAAAGCGGAAGGCAAAGCTCTCAATTTAACAGTCCATTTACGGTCTTACCCTCACCTTTGGTCATGAGCTTTGGGTAGTGACTAAACTGCGAATACAATCGGCTGAAATGAGCTTCCTTTGCAGGGTGGCAGGGCTCTCTCCCTTACAGATTAGTAGATAAGATAAAAGTTCAGTCATCCGGGAGGAGCTTTGAGGTAAACCGCTGCTCCACCGCATTGAGAGGAGCCAGTTGAAGTGGCTCAGGCATCTGATTAGAATGCCTCCCGAAGGCCTCCTTTGTGTAGTGTTTCGGGTGTGTCCAACCAAAAAGAGACCCCGGGGTCAACTCAGAACACCCTGGACAGACCATGTCTCTCGGCTGGTTTGGGAATGCCTCGGTGTTCCCCCGGAAGAGCTGGAGGAAGTGGCTGGGGAGAGGGACGAATGGACGCCCGCGACCCGACCCCGTATTACATAGCGGAAGAAGACGAAGATGAAAACAAGACACTGCACTGGCTACTGTATTGTCATGTATTGGAAGGTTTCCTCCCACACTCCAAAGACATGCACATTAGGCTTATTGGCTTTTCTAACTTGCTCCTAGCTGTGAGTGTGAATAGCTGTGTGTGTTTGCCCTGCGATGGTCTGGCGAGCTGTTCGGGGCGTCCCCTGTGTAAACCCGGTGTCAGCTGGGATAGGTGTCAGCCTCTATGTGACCACGTGACTGTTTCCAATGGATTGAGCAATAATAAATAGTTCAAGCCATGTCCAATGTTACTGTTAATGTTATTTATCTGTTTGGCTCATCTTGTATCATGATATGGTTTATGATTTGCTCTCTGAAATCATCTGATAACAATAGAATTTTTACTTTATAATTTTTTCCTATGAATATCACAATTTCATGCTGAGTGACAATAGGGGAAGATGTTTAGATTTCATACCCATAAAAGAATAGTTAAAACAGTCTGATAATACAGAACTTATTTTTGTACAAATGCCATGATTTCATGCTGGAAGATTTTTTTAAATTTAATTAATAATAAAAAAAAAAACACTTTTATACTGTATTAATTCCACAAGGGAAATTTAGACTTCGGCATTTAACCCATCCAAAGTGAGCACACACACCTGAGCAAAGCACTTCCACCGTAAATGTTTTTAATGCAACTATTAGGCTACAGCTGCCCTCAGTACCCCATGAAAGGGTACATTTTCAGATTCCATGCTCTTAAAAAAGCAATACTTTATATCTATATCACATTTGCATGTTTACCTCTCATAATTACATCATTTTTAAAGCTGTAAAATTACCACGTGTATTAACCTTTACAAATTCACAGTGATTCTGAACTTTTAGTATTTAGCTTTGTGACGGTGCTTCGGATGGGACTCTTCAAACTGTAAAATGACAATCACATGCAAGAAAAATGCCCTGTATTCTGCTTCATGTGTGTCTCTTACATTCTTTAGCCATTTTTTTTGCTAAATGTTAGTTAGCTTTCCTCACATGAGATCTCGGGTTAATTGTGGCTGTGTAATTCAGGTGGTGTAGGGGTGGGGGCATGACAAACTGATGTGCACCAATTATTATTATAATTTTTTTAAAATATTTTTTTCTTGTGTAGGACTCAAAAGAGCCTTTGGATAGCCACATGCAACTCATAACCATGGGTGGTACCACTGATATGTTGGAAAACACACAGATGCCTGAAAAGGCAATTTTTGCCATTGCAATTAAGTAATACGAAAATCATAGTGAAGTGAGTCCTGGTTTTTAATTTTGTTCCTTTGCTACACTATTCCTGAAGCAGAGACAGCAAGAGCATTGAAAGAATCTTTATTTAAATTATTTATAGAAATCTTTAGTAATTTTTAGAACAGGCAGGTGCAGAGCATAATTGTATAACGGCACCTTCTTAAACCATTTACAGACCTTTGGTAGGACTATGTGGTAACATAATAAAAAGCTAAATAAAATTAGATTTTTATAGCTTATATTTAAATATTTTGTATACGACTAAGACAAGATGAGCTCTGCATTTTGAGCCGAATTAATGAGGTGTCTTTAGTGTACTCATCCGTGTATATACTCCACAAACACACAAGGAAACGGCTTTGAAAAAGTATATTTGCAGACTAATACTAAATTTTAGTATAAATTATTAAGAAAAAAAAAAAAACAGACTGTTAATATATTTTACCTTAACAAAGGCTCATCAGGTAAGCTGTATCCTCATTCAGAGTGCAGTACATGCACGGTCATGTAAGAAAAACTGGCTCCATAAAGTTGTGTTCTTTTTGATTTTGACTTTGCAATAATGTATTAATCCCGAAGGGGAAATTATTGCTCCTGCATTAAACCCAGCATTCACAGCTCTGTAAATATTTTCATTTAAGCATTATGCACTTAATGATTTTTAATCTCAAGGTAGTGGACCAGTGAGATTGTACCATAGCTGTGTAGCAGGTGCTAAGTTCAATTACTTTAATTACTAACTCGCTTATTTATTGAACCACTTACTCCTCCTAGGGCAGGCTAACGCAGGGTCTCAGCGGACACTGGACGAAGGCAGGGCGCGCCCTGAAAGACTTGCCAGACCATCACATGGCTAACACACACAAACAAACACACACCTAGGGGCAATTTAAAAGAGCCAATTAGCATAATGGGCATGTCTTAGGACTGTGGGAGGAAACTGGACTTCTCAAAAAAAATCCACACGAGGCTGGGAGAACATGCAAACTGCACACAGAAACGCCTTTGTCCCTAGGACTCAAACCCAGGGCCGACTTGCTCTGATGCAGATGTGCTAATCACTACACACTCGCAGTATTCATTCATTCATCTTCTTCCGCTTGTTCCGGGTTCTGGTCGCAGAGGCAGCAAGCTAAAGCAGTGAGGTTCAGACGTCCCTCTCCCCAGCCCTTCCTCCAGCTCTTCCGAGAGGACGCCAGGGCGTTCCCAGACCAGCCGAGAGATGGCAGCCTTGGCGGAGTCCAACCCCCACTGGAAACGAATTCAACATGTTACCAATGCGGACCAAGCTCTGGCTCCAGCAATACAGAGATTCCATATTCCCGGAGCACACCCCACAACATATCCCGAGGGACACGGTCGAAAGTCTTCTCCAAGTCAACAAAGCACATGTGGACTGGTTGGAGGTAAACGGTGTTTGTGGAGTACTGCTTCCCCCTCCTGAGGCACCGGATGGTGGTCCAGAACCTTTTCGAGGTCAACCGATCTTTTTCCAGGCCCTCACCGAACTCCTCCCACACCCGAGAGTTTGCATCGTTGACAGCCCGTCGCCCGTTGCAGTATATGAATACATTATTTCAGTTTTATTATACCTTGTTTTAAACTGCTTTTATGTATATTTTTATTTGTTGTATTTTATAATAATAATAACAATTACTATTACTACTACTATTGTTATAGGAAATTAACTTTTTCCTTCTTTCCCTTTACCCCAAACAAACTCTGAAGCACTTTGCGTTTGTATGAAATTGCTAAATAAAAGTTGACTGAGTTTGTGATGATTTGAGTTTGTGATGATTTGAGTTTGTGATGATTTGAGTTTGTGATGATTTGAGTTTGTGATGATTGCCCTGATCGTGGCTTCACACTTTTTTTAAATTGTGGAAATACTTCACACTTTTTTTAAACAGTGTAAACTCAGGGTTAGCCAAGTCCATGAGCTTGTTAAGGTTCGTAAGCACTCGTTTGACTGGAGACTAATTTGCATTTTTTTGCCTCTTGCGAGTATTTGTTTCAAGATATGCAAACTGCAAGGTGATTTCACAACGCTTACCTCAACACTGATCGATTCCGTAGTTTTTCCTCGACAAAACAATGTATTTTGATTAGGGATATGTTTTTAAGGAAGACAAACGGTTTAGCCACAAACGTGTGTGACCTATTTAGTTTATAAAGTGTGGTTTATCAATCATTTTCCCCAGGAGTTGTACATCTGTGTCAAATTGACACCATTGCTATGTCTCTTTAATGGTCTTGCATCATTAAGCATAATATTTTGCGCAAGGTGCATGTGTCTAGGAAGCACTGTTACATGAAACACACCAGAATTTATTAGTCATAAACAGAAAAAGCAATTTTGTTTGTTCAGAAATAAATTTTTTGTTTGTTTTTTTTGTTGGGGTTGACTTTACAGGATTAATTAATCACCTTAAATAATGAAGACTACTGCAGGGGCAGAGCTTTCTCTTACAGTGTTAATGTTGGGACTCAGACACAGTCTCTGTTTTTAAGACTAGGCTGAAAACCTACTTGTTTTGTGGGTCTTTTATGAGGTAAAGGAGCAGATCTGGGGGTTCTCAGGCATAGAGAGTTCTGGTAAACTGTGGCGTTGGGATGC
>JBCNYG010000022.1:32029986-32041716 GCA_039654305.1 Porochilus rendahli | reverse complement strand
CATTCTTGCTTGCCTCTCCGTCTTCCTCATATTGAAGGGTTTTCTGATCCTCCGAAGAGGGAAATCTCTGGTGCAGGGTTCATTTAAATATGATTTGCGTATTTAAACGAGGGTGTGGACAGGGAGGGGTCGGTACTCCCACAAGTGTGCTCAATTCCACATTGATTTGGATGTTCAACAGTAATGTGCTTTGATTCATGCTAACACACTGATTCATACATCTGGATTTTTCTGTGCGTACAACGTTTTCTGGATTTAAGCGTATGCCATTTTCAGTAAGAATTCCACACAAGTCTTTGTACATGAGGCCACTGGTCCTAGTAGTAGGAGTTGAAGGTGGTTCAGGAACATTCTGCTGTGCTGAAGTTGCTGCAGGTTTTTCTACTGGAGGTTGTTCTGCTGAAGGTTGGTCTGGCACACCTTCTGGAAACTGTTCAGCTGCACCACTGTCACTCGGCTCCTGCGAGTAGTTCCAGGCGATGAGATGGCGATGGTTCCGCTTGATGGTAACGTGTAGTCCCATCACTAGATAAGGGCATGGTGTAGTGTAGTTTCCTATAACAGCTCCAGCTGCTCTTTGATCTGTTAACCACACTTCCTGACCTGTAACATGTACCAATCTGCTCTCAACTTCTGCCATGGTCAGTCTGGGTATGGTGTAGGCATCAGTGGCTAACTATGGTTCTGTCTCTCCTGACAGCATGCTTTGCAGTTGAGAACCATCTCATTTAGCTGTAGACTCAGCCCCGGCCATCATACCGACTGTCGTGTCCACTCTCTACACTTAACCACTACCTGGTGTCCTTTGTGAAGCTTTGCAAGAGCATTATTTCTCATTGCTGAAGGTATGACAAGTCGTTCTCCCTTTAGCAATAGACCATTCTGAACAGTGAGGAACACCCTAACAGTCCAGTATAGCTTGAGTGCAGGTTCATTGATGCCATGAGCTCGCCAGCCTTCTGCACACAGCTGCATAACTCGCGCACACACACCATTCCTCTGCAGTTGCTCAGCTCCGGTGGCAACGTCAGTGCATCCTTTAAATCTTGAAAGGACTTAGCCTGCTCGGCACCCCACACCCAGCAGTTCTTTTACGAAAGAAGATCCCTGAGGGCTTTGTCCCTCTCAGCTAACTCCGGGAGAAAATAAATTAAAAAAACACTTACTAATATTAAGTGTGACTTGGCTCAGGCATTTCCTTCACAGTCTGTCTTGGTTGGTTCTGGGCTAATGCCGTAGGCAGAGATTACATGGCCTAAGAATGTCACCTCTGCTTTTGACAGGTCACACTTACTAATATTAAGTGTGATGCCTGCCTTCCGGATCTTTTTCAGCACAGCATGCAGGCGAACATGCTCAATCATGCTGAATCATGCTCTTCTTGCGTACGCCCCATACCAGCATGTCATCAATATCTTCGAGCCCTTCTGTGCCCTCCATCACCATTCTGTTCTGAAAGTGTTCAGGGGCTGATGCTATGCCAAAGGGAAGCTGTTTTAAGTAATAACATCCAAAGGGCGTGATAAATGTTGTCAGTTTCACTGAATCTTCTGTCACTGGAATTTTCCAATACTCTATATTTGCATCATTGCATTATTTTGGTTCCAGCTAGCCTCCCAAGTGTTTCCTCTACTGATGGTAGAATGAACTTCTCTCTACACATGGACTCATTGAGATTAGTGAGGTCGACACATATCCACACTGGATCCATCTTGTTCTTTCTTGGTGCCACCATGATACCAGCACACCAGTCTGTAGGATCTATAATTTTGCATATCACCAGAGGTTTTTCATGTAGGATAGCTCTTTCTTGACTTTGTCTATCAGTGACAATAAGATCCTCCTTGGTGCTTTAAGTAAAAATGGTTAAATGCTTTGTGGAGCAAGGGAGGGTTTTCTCTGTGAAATTTCAGGAACACATATATGGCAAAACTGTAACATCCACACCGGTGTCGTAACATCGCACTGCTATCCTGAATATTTATGATGAACATCCAAGGATCACCATCTTCTGCATTGATTCCTAGGAAGACAGCATCATCTTTTTCCTCAAGTCCTGATTTTGAGGCCTTACACACTTGTTTGTAATGTCCCTTTTTTCCATAAGCATGACAAATCACTTCATTTGCAGGACACTCACGTTTTGCATGCGATGGAGAGCTGCCACATTTATAACATTTTGACTGTCTCCACTTTTCTTTGTTATTTTGAGTATTGTGTGGTTTGTGAGTGCGCTAAGGTCTACTTTTAGCAGGCTTGCTACTTCCCTGAAACACTTTAGTAACAGATATCGCCTCACTTGTCTGAATTCTGGTGTCCCCTTGAAGAGAAGCGACTGCTTTTTCACCTCCTTGTTCTGTCGTGCCAACCTGATTGCTTTCTCCAATGTCAAATGTGCATCTAACTGCATGCGTTCCGAGAGATTTTCGTCTAGCAGACCAACAATGAGTCTGTCCCGAATTAGTTTGTCATACAGCACACCATAATTGCAATGTTCTGCTAGCGCATCTAGTACAGTGACAAAAGAATCCACTGTCTCACTTTCTCGCTGTTTTCGCAGGTTAAATTTAGCACGCTCATAAGTCTCATTCTTCTTAACCACAAAGAAGTCTTGAAAGCCGTCACATACCCCTTCATATGAACTCCTTTGTATATTTCGGAGATTCAGCCAACGTAAGACATCATCCGCCTCGTCCCCCATACGATATATCAATCTATTAACCTATCTATTATCTATTAAGCGCACAGACCCGCTGACACAGCAGCTCCCGGAGCGGTTGCTATCCCTCTGTAAGCGTCTCCGTCTTTGCTTATGCTGCCTGATAATTCCCTTCTCTTCCTCCACGGTGAATAAATCATATGCTTTTTTTTCCCGCTTGGGCTTGACTCAGTACTTTAGCTACAGGACTTCAGACACCATATCGTGGTATTTAAAAAACTACAGTTGGACTCACGCAGTGTTTTAATAACACGACAATAACTTTTTATGTAAAGACACTCAGGTTCATTTTGAACAGACTGGCGCCTGGTGACTCAATAGCAAAATCTCTGGACTGCTGATCAGAAAATTCATCAAGCTGCCAAGCTTCCACTCTTAAGCCAGTGACTATGGGGTTCATTTTAACCTTTTTAGTTCAGATATATTGCAAAATTAGTAAATGCGCAAACCCAACATGAACATAAGAGTTGGACAAATTCCAAAATGCAAAACAAAATATGTGATTTAATCAGTTAATTAATTAATTTATTTGCCATACCACTTATGGCGGGGAGGCTGGAGCCAACTCAGCCAACTCTGATGAGCTCTACACCATGATTATTTTACCAATCCATTGCAGGGCAAACAAACACAGCCCAGACTGCAACTTTTCTTTCAGCTCACCTCTTGTGCCAAAATTTGTCAGGAAAATGAATTAGTACAAAATATATATTATTTAAACAAAATTGAAGAGAATTTAGGAATTTCATAATCTACAGTACATAATATTGTGAATTTTCTTTTTTTATTGAAAATAGAGTTTTAAATATATTATTCCTTTTCCATGCATAGTGTACATTGTTATTACATAAAATGCAGTAAGTAAAATCAAGTGTGTGCACATGTATTGATGATTATAGGGTAAATATTTTTAACCCCGTATTAAAAAATTTATACAGTGTCAGTTGTATATCTATTTTCTGCTTTTTTGGAAAATTAACAAATAAACTTAATTATTTATACATCCAGAAAGTGCACAAAAAAACAACAACCTTGTAAGAGTTACCTGTTATTTTAATATTCTTAAAGAAATAAAGAATAAAGCTTTTGCAGTGTTTCCTTAAATACATTTTGTGGATATTCCTTCAGTTAGTTATTTTTACAAAATCAGGTCTCAGGGGTTTCACATATCATGCCCATTTCCCCCAATATTTGTAAATAAATCCATCTTCGGATTTACAGAGAAGGTAACCGCTTTCATCCTATAAATGTGCATGGTTTATCCAGTCATTTATTGTTGGTCCATCTGGTATCATCTTTTGGTCAAAGCTTTCTTCCCTGCTGCTAGTAGTACCTTCAATAGGTACCTGTCTATGCCTTTAAATTCTGGGGAATGTATCCTATGTACATGTTTTTTTAATCTAATGATAAGTGTGAGTTAAAGATGGTTAGTATTGCTATATAAACTTCTTTTCAGTTATTATATTTTGACTTTCCCAAAATACACAGTAATGGTGCACAGCTTGGCAGCCACAATTTCAACACCACTGTGAATTTCTGTTGTGCATAATGTTCAGCAAAATTCTTTCCATATCCTCTTGAGACCCCACTGTCCTCTTAGGAGGACATCATATTTTTTCCCACACAATGTTGTGTGTATGTCCTTCTAAGGTAGTATGCAGTATGTAAAGGGCAAGGACAAAAACCACTGTTGAATGGTAGTGACCTTTGAGCCCTCAGGGGGCACTGCCTTTAATTCTATGCAGAAATACTGCAGAATATAGCTTGGGCAGATATTCTTCTCTGACTTTTCCACTAAAGTGCTGTTTCCTCTTTCAATTTTATACTGTGTATATGTCTGTATGCAGGGACAGTGGTGGCCTGGTGGTAGGGTGCTGGCTTACTGATCCTAAGGTTGGGGATTCAATCCCCATTATCAACAAGTTGTCACGGCTGACCCCTAGTGCAGCTAACTTGGTAATTTTTTTTTTTTCGCTCATTTTCTCCCCTAATTTTAGTCTTATCCAAATCCCATATTCAAGTATTGCCTTCCATATCACAAGTCCACCACTAACCAGTGAGGGGCATAAGCATGCACATGTCCCCTCCGTTGGCGTAGTGGTTAGCACGTCCGCCTCACAGCAAGAAGGTCCTGGGTTCGATTCCCAGCTCTTTTCTGTGTGGAGGTTGCATGTTCTCACTGTGCTTGCGTGGGTTTCCTCCGGGTACTACGGTTTCCTCCCACAGTCCAAAAACATGCACATGGAATGCATGGAATTGGCTGTTCCAAATCACCCCTAGGTGTGAGTGTGAGTGCGAATTGAGTGACTGTGAATTGTATGACCCTGCGATGGCCTGGCGAGCTGTCCAGGGTGTACCCCGCCCTCGCCCAGAGTAGGCTGAGATGGAGACCTAATTAGGGGTCCCCGCGACCCTTATTAGGAATAAGCGGTTTGGAAAATAAAGGAATGAATAAATGCCCCCTCCGTGACATGCAATGCTGCCACCTGCCTCTTTTCTAACTGCTGCGCATACATATGAAAGAGCTCATGAATGGCTGGTGATTGCTCTGAGTGATAGAGAAGTGAGCGTATGCCATCCCTCCCTTCTGTGAGCACTCAGCCATTTAGCTCCCATGGACTCCCAGTCACGGATTGGTTGTGGCAGTAACCTGGATTCGAGCTACGGTTTGATAGTCATGCACTTTGTCAATGCACCACTCAGGAGCCAACTGGGTTATTAAAAATCAGCCATGTCTCTCACTGTCTGTGGTGAGAGACATGTAAAAGAACCACTGCTATCATTCGTTAAGAGTGGGCAATTGGATCTTTCTGCCCTGCGATGGTCTGGCGAGCTGTCCAGGGTGTACGCTGCCCTCATCCAGAGTTGGCTGTCATGGGTGCCATCCTCCCTGTGACCCTAATTATTTTTAAGCAGTTTAGAAAATGAATGAATAAATATCTGTAAGCATTAATTTTCCTTTTATTTCCATGCGTCGTGGGTGTTGCAGTTGGTCCCTGTTGTGAGGAACTCTTACCCTGACTTGCTATCACACAGAAGAGGTGCTGTGATGCATATGGTGCACTCCATGACCAATTAATATTTTATTAAATTTTTTGGATTTAAGCAATAAAAATAAGGCAGAAATCGTTGTGGCATCCATCCTTGCAACAAACGCAGAGATGCTACAATCTGTAATCTAGGATGGACTGAAATACAGTGGAACCATGTGCTGTGGTCAAATGTGTACAAATTTCAGCTTATTTTCAGTTTAATTAAAAATTAAATTCAAAAGATAGAAATTACCATCCAGAATGTTTGCACGTGCTACAACAGTGAGGCTTTGTGGCCATAGAAAGCGTGAGCTATATCTCTCCTATATAAGACGTCCTGTATGCCATGGATTATTGAGCAGCTGAAGTCTTGTATCAAGCAAAAGTGTCCAAAATATCCAACTGCCAAACTGCAACTAATAGTACCATTGGTTCAAGTGATTAAAATCGAAGGTAATCGTAATCATATCTCTTTTCTTTCCTTTGCTGAGTGAGTTGCAAGCATCAAATTTAACTTTGTTTATATTTACAAAATACAAATAAGTTGGTCCTCAAAAATATTGAATATTTCTTTGTATTGCATAATTAAATATATACATCAATGTCTCTGTAAAAGGGTTTTGTATGTTAATTTTTTAATTTCAGACTTAGAATACTAGTAATAATGTTTATAGTGTAATGTAATAGTAATCTGCTATTCATGTTTTTCTTCAGGAAAGTTACTCTGCTGGTGATTGGTCTTGACAAGGTTGGAAAGACATTATGTGTCAAAGGGATGTTAAGAGGTAACTATTTATTATTAAATTGTTTTAGTTCACAGTCACTGGAAAAAGAAACAGCATCAACCTTCAGATAGAAGTTTTATTTATGAGTGTTATGATAAATGATTTTGAGTAAAACCATAACCATTACACCCACCATATCATCCTATTTTATGTGCAATAAGATCCACCCAATTTATCCTGCTGCATTTCAAATTACTTTGTGAAGCATCCATTTTTTATTTTGTTTGAACATTAGCTTTGAATTTTATGCTGCCCCCTGCTTCATAATCTTGACTTTATTTACATACCCTTGAGTAAAATAATTGAAGCCTTTCTGTAAACTTCTCTTGTATAAAGTAAATGCATTTGGCAAGAAACAGAAATGGTGCTATATTAGGAATACATGCAAAAGTAAACAGTGGGGCGGAACTTAGAGCAGTTAGAGTAATGATCCATCCTAATCTGTGTGCATGCCAATTAGTGTGTTCTTAACCAAAAGGAAATAGAAAGTTGATTGTGTGAACATACAAAGAAAATATCTGTCAATCTTTGCATCCCCTCCCACCCCGTGCGCCACGCTATGATTAGTTTTGCTCTCAAGGCCCTTAGAGCAAACACCGCTGATTGAGGTGACGCAACGTTCAGTATTCTCTCATTTGTTACAAAAACGAACTGGGGTTTACATACATATGCATAAATGTGGTAGGATGAACTTGATTGCTTTGTTTGATAGTTCAAACAAAGAGCTTTGAATGGACATGACATGTATAGCACACGTATGTGGTATGTATATAAACACATATATGCAATGCTTCAGCATAAACTGAAAGGGGACGGTGGTCAGATTGTTTATTTTCATTCCCTCACTCAGAAGTATGTGTGGTTAATCTTCTGTTTAATAAATATTTTGTTCACTTTTCAGGTTGTGTCTGAGTGTAAACTTACTTTCTCCAACACACTGTTTAATGCACAGAGATATATTTAAAAAACAAACAAACAAACAAACAAACAAACAAAAACTTTACATCATATGACTTCCATGCCTCTTTAAACACATTGTTTATGTTCATGAAACTACAATTGTAAGTATTTTTCTAATTGTACTGTCATGATCAAAAACATTTAATGTGCATAGAGAGGAACAACTGAAAAATATTATGGAACCATTACAATTAGAGGATGTTCACGTTTTTAACTTTGTGTCAATAAACAAATCACAGATATGACACTTTGAACAATTTTTTTAATTGCTTTGTGAAACATTCCTCAGACAAACACACTTATATTAATATATGACATATGCATTCGATAATATTTTTCCTGTTCCCGATTAATAAAGGGAAAATTATCGAATCGTTTAATTTGAGGAAAAATTATGGAATCACCTTGCAATTTGCATTACGAAAACAAATACTGGCAAGTCTAAAAATAGAAATCAGTGTGCAGTTAAAAGAGAGAACGATTACAGAGCCTAACAAGCTATTGGACATGGTTCATTGCAAGGAACCCTGGTCCCAACAATAGATTTGTCACACAGACAACAGTTAAACATTATTGCTGCTAAAAGTGGTTCTAAATGTTACTAAATTAAAGGAAGTACTTATGTATTACCTGTACTTATGCTTTACTTTTAGGGGAACATGACAAAAACCACAGAATTTATTGTGTTGAGTTTTTTTGTTTGTTTGTTTGTTTTTTGTTTAGTACTTCTGGTTATTTGTATTTTTTCATAGAAAATTGTTTTAAGGTACAAATGCATTAATAAATAAAAATAAATAACAGAAGGTGTGTTTTCATTTTCATGTGAGTGTACATAAATAATTTGGAGTTGAAACAGTATATTTCTTTAAATATACTGTTTTTTTTTTTTTTAGCTTCCCATGGAGAAGTGAGTCCTACTCATGGTTTTGTCTGCTATGAGTTAAGGATAGAAAACTTCCTGCTGAATTTGCTAGACATGAGTGGAAGTCCGGAATTTCGCTCATACTGGAGAGAAAACTATGGAAAGGCTCATGGAATAATTTTTGTGGTGGACTCCTGTGACAGACACAGAATGAAAGATGTCAAAGAGCTACTCACAGATATATTGAGACAGCCTACAGTGTCTGGAAAGCCCCTTTTAGTGTAAGTCATCCTTTAGATACCCTTTATTTGTTTAAATATTATATTATTATTTTTTTAATATTGTAAAATTGCCTCTACAAGCAAAGTAAATAATTTCCACAAACTCTTCCTCTTTACAGATTAGCCAATAAACAAGACAAAATGAATGCCTTATTGGGAAGTGAACTGATTGAGGTCCTGTCCTTGGAGAAGCTAGTCAATCAGAGCCATTCTTTGTGTCACATTGTGAGTAACATATTGTGTTTAACAAAATATGTGGCCATTCATTAAAATATCATTCATTCATTCATTCATTCATTCATTCATTCATTTTCCGAGCCGCTTATTCCTAATTGGGGTCGCGGGGAGGCTGGCGCCCATCTCAGCCGATTCTGGGTGAGGGCGGGTACACCCTGGACAGTTCGCCAGGCCATCGCAGTCATTAAAATATCTTGTGAGTAATACCTGTAGTGATCATTTACAGCGGAGCTCCTGAGCAGAGAAACATAGTCATTTATTATGGATTGGATGGTTGTCTATTGTCCTGTCCAGTGTTCACACATGCCCACCACAAGAAAATCAATTAGGCTGACTAATTGTTGCTTTGTTGATGATGATTGGCTGTTGTATATCATTGACTTGCATGTGGATGGCCAGGAAAAAAATCCTGCTTTATAGTTAATAAACAAAACAGAAACTCATAGAGTAAATGCTCATAGTCCGCGGCTCGGACTCACGTAGCATAAACACACAATCTAACTCAAGTAGGCAAACTTACAGGCAAATAAATGTTCATGGAGCAAATGCTGAAACCAGAAGCTTGACAGAACATGAACTCATTAAATGGATACTTAGATAGACTAGATATGTGATACAAATAAAAGCAGAAATTAGGTAGTGAAAGGAAAGGCGTGAAAAGCGAATCAAGGTACAGACTCCAATTAGTACAGATATGTATCAAGAGCTCCGTTTTCGGCATTAATGTCTTAATACATACATTACACATTACTATATGATATGAATATACCTGATTAGGCCTTTTTATTTTCATACTGTATGAGAGGTTGTATCAATAAAACAGTTTGTGTTTCATAAAAGGAGCCATGCTCTGCCTTAATGGACCTGCGGCAAGGGTCTGACAGGAAGACATTGCGAGGCCTCAGGTGGTTACTACGGGCAGTGAGCCTTGACTACCAAGATCTCTGTGCACGTGTAGTAAGAAATGGAGGAAGAACACTAGGACCTGATGAGAAAGAAAAGAAATGGAAGGCAGAAAATTGTCCAAAGAAGAACAAAGTTGAAAGGTGCCTTTTTTGTTTAAGGATGTTTAAATAGTCTCAAATACAATTTTTATATCGGCCAGACACATTCAAACACAGTATGCAATAGCAATACAACCACCATCAGAAATGTTGGGACATACAATATATAACTGAAAATATAGACGAAGCAGTTGGGACAGTACAGAAAATACAAATAAAAAAAGCTGCTTTCTAAATTTACTTTGACTTCACTGCAGACCGTATAAAACCAAGATATTTGATGTTTTGCCTGGTCAACTTAATTTCACTTGTTAATTTTCAACTAATCCCGCGTTTCAAAAACTATGTGGACTGGAGCAATTTAGGGCCACTAATAAGGTTAATTAATGATGTTATTTGAAACAGTTGTTGTCTGCTAGTAATTATAATTGTGATTTGGTACAAAAGCAGTATCCAGGGAAGGCTTAAGATCATTAGTTTGTAAGCAAATGTCTGAAGAAATGATTCAATTATTTCAAAACAATATTCCTCACAGGATGATAGGAAGGAATTTGAATGTTTCACCCTGTAAGGCACACAATATTATTAGACAATTAAAGAAATATGAAGGAATTTAATGTCTGATTTTTATCCCTTAGACAGCACTGCATATATTAAAACCACATGGGCTCTGGGTTATTAAGCAAACCTTTTTCAAGGACTACAGTACAGAGTTACATTCAAAATACCAGTTTAAATTTTCATGTCCAAAAGGAAGCTTTATTATATCCTCCTCAAAATGTAAGAGATACTGTTTTCACAGGCTGTCCACCTCTGCTGCATACACCAGATACTTCTTGTTAACATTCTAGCAGTACTGGTTCTTTGTGGATTTATTTTATATTTATGTTGAATATGGCATGCCCGACCAACCTATCAAAACTGGATCACCTTAACCTATCTATTTTCAAGGTCACAGAGTAAATTAATCAAAAATGCCCTTTAAACTTACTGTCAAGGTCTTCAAATCTATTGAGACTGGAGAAGTCTTTGCGGACCTGGAGAAGGCTTATGACCGTGTCCCCCAAGGTGTTCTCTGGAAGTGTTTCTGAAGTGGATAGTCATCTGTTATGTGCCATTCAATATCTGTACTATCAGAGTCAGAGTTTGGTTTGCACTGCCTGCAGTAATTTAGACTTGTCCCCAGTTAGGGTTGGACTCTGCCAGGGCTGGCCTTTGTCACCAGTTCTGTTCATAACTTTAATGGACAATGTTTTCAGGCACAGCTGAGTGGTAGAGTGTGTTAGGTTCAGTGGTGAGTATGCCGTAGGATTCTGTTCCTGCTTTTCATAAATGGCATCATTGAACACAGACCTTCAGCTCGTGCTGGGACGGTATGCAGCAAAGTGTGAATTGACTTGCATGAAAATCAGCATCTAAATCTGTGGTAGTGCCCGAAAGAATGAGACTGAAGTTACAAGTGGGCAAATTGAGGTTTTTTTTTGCAGGGTGGCTGTACTCAGTCTTAGCGAAAGGGTGAGGAGCTCACATCTGGGAGGGGCTCAGAGTAGAGTCACTGCTCCCCCACATCAAGAGAAGCCAACTAAGGTGGTTTGGGCACCTGGTTATAATGCCTCCTGGACACTTCCCTTGGGAGGTGTTCCAGGAGTGACCATACCAGAGGAGACCCTGTGGTAGACCCATAACATGCTGGAGAGATTATAACTTTAGGCTGGCTTATTCAAACTTCTACTATTCAACAATTCAAAATTCTCATCATCATCATCTTCTTCTGCTTATCCGGGGCCGGGTCGCGGAGGCAGCAGTCTAAGCAGGGATGCCCAGACTTCCTTCACCCCAGACACTTCCTC